>JZKD02S0511081.1:137286-156305 GCA_000966675.3 Picea glauca | reverse complement strand
GACACACAATACAAGAGAGACACAGATTTGCGTGGTTCACCCAGTGTGGGCTATGTCCACCAGAGAAATTGCCAGGTCCTTCCTTTATTATTATCCAGCAAATGAAGGGATACAACCTATAGAAAAACCCGCTATAACTTCTTCTTCTTTCTATCACAGTTTCCTCTCTCAGAATACAATATTCACCACCATCCATAGATGCAATACACTTCCCTCATAAAATATAGTTTCCTTCTAGGGAAAAAAACCCTAACATAATCTCTACTGTTAGATCTACGACCTTATAATGAACGGTCCAGATTTACAATGAAATTAAAATATACTTTTACAAGGGAATTTTTTCTTCGGGGGCTTCGCCCCCAAACCCCCCTGGACCCCGCAGAGGGGGTACCCCCCTCTGCACTCCCCCATGTAGAAGAGTGTACATACTTCTGGGGTGTAAATACTTCATGGGGTATAAACACGACTGAAAGAAAGGCGCCCTCTGAATAAAAAAGATAATCAGGTTCCACAACCAACATGAAAGATATCACCCGAGAGGGGTGTGCGGTTCCTATATGAGACAAAGTCAGAATGTAGAAATGGCCTTCTCTTTACAGAGAGTTGAAAAAAAATCCAGATGTTTCTCCTATGTAACGCGGTGAGAAAGGAGATCTACAGATTTGGACTTGCCTATGGCTGAGAACAAGGTGAACGTGTGAAATCCCAAAGTGTTGGGTGCATCGTCATGAGAAAAGAAATGAAGATGATGTATTAGCCTCCTCTCAGTAGAGAATTGATCAGAAACTATAGATGAATCTCTTGTGTAATGTAGTGTGAAAGAAGATCTGTTGAGTGGACGTGCCTATGGACAAGCACAGGTGAACGTATTTATCTTTAGTGGGTGTATAATATCCCTTTCTATATTGTTCAAGAGTCAGACCTTCATGTAACCCTAATTGTAATGTAAAGGATACACGTTGGCCCCAGCTCAATGTGATTAATTAGTAATGTAAAAGATAATTAATCTCGTTAATATTAATTATATTGTGAGATAGTGAGGCCAGACCTGTTGTTCCAATAGAGACTTCTATTGACAGGTTTAGTCTAGTATAAGTAAAGGTAAATTCCCTATTGAGGAAACATATATTGAGTGTGAGTTTGGAAATTTTAGCAAGTACGTCTACTTGGGAGAAGTGCGCACCTCTGTTGGGCGCTAATCATCTAGGGTTTGTGAGCACCCTTTTGTGTGATAGTTTTTCTTAGTGATGAAGGTATTTCTCTTGAATAATATAGCAAAGTATCGGATTGGTTCTCTTCCCTTGTTGAGAAGGTTTTCCTAGGATACTTCTTGTGTACTTGTGCATGGTGTTTCTTCTTGTGATCTTGGTTGCTACAACATAATTGGTTATGGTTTAAGTAAAATGCTAAAATGGAATTAACTTCATGCTTAAGCCTATCTTATTTAAAAATATACATGGTATTAGAGCATAGGTCTTAAAGAACCCATTTCACAAACAACGTTCATCCATCATCTTTCTCTTTTGCAGAAATCGTACGACCCTCCTAGGATTCCGAGAAAATCTATGACCTACTCTTTTGGAGGTTTTCAACACTTGGCACTTGGATTTTGGGGATAAAAATAACATAGGAGTGTATGCCCTCCTTCAACTCACCTCCAATAATCTTCAGATAGAAATTTCAATCATTTTGAAATTTTTCCCTAGAGTTTCTAGGGTTTCACTAATTTCTACAGAAATTTCAGAATTAAACTTTCTACAACCCATTGAAGGATCCATTCAACTCACGAGTGTTCTCCTATATTTCAAGGGATTATTGTTGGAAATTGTAATGTTCCCCATATTTGCGATAAAAAAAAATAATAATAAAAATTTGTTTATAATGTCGCTAATTCTTATCATTGAAAATAAGACAAAAGAGAACTTCTAAAAAATCGTAACTTTAGACCTATACTTCATAACTTTAATCATAAAGTTGAGATGTGAATATTTGACTACCCTCTTCGCATCCAAAAGGTGGTCTAAGCCATTCCTTTTGTCTAGGTACTCATATCTCGTAGGACCTATCAACTTTACCTTCCATAAGAGTGGGGTGAAACTATTATTCAAGGTTGATATCTCTTTGTAAACTATAGGAATCCTTTCCCAATTGTGCGAGTTCCATCATATAACACATAACCCATAATACCCTATTCACACGTTAATATAGTGGTACTTTTTAAAGCTGGTATTAACACTCGTGACTAAGTGATTAGCGCAAGGGATATGGTTATGATTCAGTGGACCAAAAGTTAACTAACAGTATCCAGGTAGTTACTGGGCTACGGTTAAGTGTCAAACCATAACTAGAATGACCAAAAGAGAGTGATCTAAACCTAACTCATCTGCACTTAACCTCCTCCATAACTTATCATTAAGTAAGGTGGAAGGAGCATACTTTCAAGACTTAAAGACCCTTCCTGCGATATTGAATAGAGGTCGGGTGGCATACTACCAGTATCCTTTACTCACCCATTAATCGGATTGTCATGAAATGTTTCCCAATATTGTTTCTTTGTTGAACCCAATCCTTGTGTAAACGCACAATTCGACCATACGACCTCTGTTACTCTCGGCCCAAACGAAACTGTTAGCCACGTGATACTAGGACTCTCGTCGATGACCGGAGTGCCTTCAGAGAACCCTGGTTGGAGACTTTGAAAGGTAAGCATTCTTCTATGTTTGTTATTTTCTTTATCCTGCAAAGTTACCTTGTCTAGAAGTACACATAGATTTTACATGTATCTTCTCGAGTGTTTGAAACTTTTTTAATTTCTTAAAATTTGTTTTCTAAGGTCCTTGAATAGGAATTTAGGCTACTAAAATGAAGATAGGATTCGATTGAAGGCGGCCTGTGTCATTTCATAAATTATTTTATTTAGGCCTCCATCTGGGATGTAACGAAGACTTTTATTTTTTGAACCCTAAGTTCTTTAATATTAAAAGGTTTTTTGTGTACTAGCACCATGGAAAAATCTGTAACTCTCTGTTTAGACAAAATAAAGTTCTACAAGGGTTCTTCGTCGAGATTGGGGGTTCGACTCTCCCCTATGTAACCAGTTATTTTCTACCGGTCATTATTGAATTTTCCGTATGAGAAGGTCATATTTCAAAGTATTGAATATTTATAGTTCCCCGAACTACCCGTAAGGATTCATGGCATATTGGATCCTCCCCTAAAATCTTTACTGTAAGATAAAAAAAAAATAGTTCTTCTTTATTATTCAAAGATTAAGGATATCCACAATATTTCTTAATTGTGGCTCAACGCGTTTAAGAGAGGTGATGGTTTCACTACGAAACATTACCTCAGAGAGCCTTTAAAGAATTTTCCTGGTAGGGTTATTCCATAATCATTCCACGATTCTTGGTTTTCCAGGAACTAGAGGATTTTCGTCTTGTCTCTGTCAACAGGGTTTTCCAAGCATATAGAACCCTGTTGAATATCATTGTTTATTATCGTCGGTCATCCAAGCATATAAGTTATTACAGGGGCAAGGGTGAAGTCTCATGGTTGCAACAATTCAGTAATTTTGTGCGATTTTGGTAGTGTAGGATATATGTATGATTTAATCATTTTAATTTACAGTTTCTTATAAGTTTCCTTTTTATTGTTAACGAATTTCTTGCATAAATATAATGATGGGACCTCCTGATGTTTTGTGAGGTACCTATCAGTTCGACCTCGACCCACTTTTCCCTTCCATTCTGTGGGAGTCTTCCTCAACCGTGTAGTGATACGTCCGATCCAGACCGTAAGTTAAGTGATGATGCAAATTCATTGATATAAAGTTTTTCTGTAGCATAGAGGTTGTCTTATATTTTATTTTTAATATAATCTGTTTGAAAGTTCCATTGATTTTCTCGTTCTCATTAATGTCTTTACCTCCTCACAGGGGTTGCTTTCTCACAAGTCTTTCGACTCAGAGTTGTTCCATTTAAAAAAATGTAATCAGGTTCTAAGGTAGCGCTTCAACTTCTTACAACTTCTGCTGAGTGCTTCGATTTGTATATAGTCATCCTGAGTAGAGGTGCTTGAGTTTTTTTTAACGAGAAATCCATAAGGGTCAAACCATTTACTCTGTAATTAACAATTAAGGTATGTTTTAGTGAATACAACCAATCGGTCCATTTCCTTTTGACACATTGATTACGATATATCTAGTATTTTAAGCTCGATAATTGTTCCCGGTTATTGCCAAATATGCGAATACTTATTACAATTAATTCCACGCAATGAGTCTATGAAAAAATCAAATTGTACATACTGTTTTAGTTTTTCAGAAATTGTCATCGAGATCAATAATGTTATTTATTTATTTTATTTCATTGCTATTAGGCTATTACAATTTATGAGGTGATTTATAATTATTTGTTAACAAAGCTTGCAAATGTACCAAATACGTGTAAATCTATTTAGGGGTTCTAGGATAGTATCTGAGTTCATCGCCCCTCGCGCCTCTAGCACTTAGTTACAAATCTCCGTAAGTGTTGGCAGATTTTAGATTTGTTCGAATTTAATTCCAGAACTTAATATATGGTCCGCTAGACCTAGTCGCCTTCCAATTTACCATTAATACCTATATATATATATATATATATATCTCTATATATATATATACTATATTTTTCCTGTAATGAAATCTTGCAATTTGCATGATTATTTTCACACACATATATATATATATATATATATATATATATATATATATATATTATGTACTCGTATGCATAGTTATATCTTATTACACTATAACCATTTACAACAGTAGTTCCATTGAGATAGGGTACCTCCCGCAAATCAGAGATAACTCATAGGGAGATATATGCATATGTAGTATGGGTATGAAATGTTCGAGATACCCATATTTGTCTCCAATGATGATTACTAACAGAAAGATCCAATATACAACATGCATTGAACTGGCAACAAGATTCCTAACATAATTAATGGAGTAGGATCCACAAAATTACAGTTAGATTTTTCTTCAAAATTAAATAACAAAACATCTTGTATATATCTAAATTAGATAAAATTTTCCATCAAAAAATAATTCATCATGACGCGTAGACAAAGAAGGAGAAATTAGACATATCTGAGCAAAGTTGTCGAATAAAAAATGGAACAACCACGTTCCTCCCAACCTTAGAGCAAGACAACCAAATCAGTTGTCATGTTCACTCCCTAGCCTGACCATGAATCTATGAGGGATAACTCGGAATTCTTCTTGAACAAATGCCTTTCAACTTCATAAATCTTCTCCTTCCCTCACACTCAACAAGTAGTGTTCATAACAACAAGAAATCAGTAATATTTCCCCCCAACATACTAGCCAACATCCTTCCTCCTAAAATATGCCATATATCCAACATCCAAAGCGCCTAGGTCTTTTTCCCTCTTGGAAATTTTCACAGATTTCCAAATCCCTGATTTTCAGGGTCTGCCAATGGCCAAATTCCTGATTTTCCACATGTAACAAACATCCGTGAGGTAGTTCCAACATGTTCCCCACTCATGGAGTCATGATTAGCTGATTTCAACATGGTTGTTCCATTTGTCCTCCTGCAATGATTATAAAATATTTTGTTTCATACAAGTGTCATAGTCAATTAGTTAGTTGGGTCAAATATCTCTACCCAACAATCAAATTATTAATTACAATTAACCAAATTCGGAATTCAGAATTTCCATAAATAGAAAAAAAATTTCAATTTAGAATTTACCAAAAGTGAAATAAATTTCCCAAGAAATTTTAAATGAAAAAAATAAATTATTTTTGGGGATGTTACATCATTTCCCCCTTCAATAAAACACTGTCCTCAGTGTTCGTTCCTTTCTTGGAACATGATTGGATGATATTTCCGAAATCTCCCTCTAACTCCCAAGTGGCCTCCTTCAGGCTAAAGTGCTTCCATTGCACCTTTACCTGAGTGACGACTCTGTTCCAATGTGTTATTTCTCACCGCTCCAGAATACACAGGGGTTGCACCTGGAAATCTCCTTATGGTTCCACCTACACCAAGTTCCAATCAATCATATGAGTAGGGTCATGAACATAATTATTTAACAAAGAAACATGAAATACATTATGAATTTTTAGATTGGCAAGAAGTGCAAGTTAGTATGCTATGGGTCCGATTTGAGCTAGAATCTCGACGGGCCCACAAAACCTGGGCGCCAACTTGGAACAGTTCCCTAGATTTAGTTAACTCTTTCAGGCTTTGACTTTTAAGTAAACATGATCTCCCACTTGAAACTCTAAGTGTCTTCTTTTCTGGTCCTCATAACTCTTATGTTTGTCCTATGACTCCTTTAAGTTATGTTGTACCTTTCTTACTGTAATTTCCATTTCTTGGAGCATCTTTGGTCCAACCATGAATCTATCAACTGGGTTGTCCCAACTAATTGGAGTCGTACAATTTCTGTTGTAGAGTACTTCAAAGGGGCTCAATTTAGCCAGAGTTTGGTACCCATTGTTATATGAAAATTCTACCAAGTGTAGTTAGTCTTCCCACTTGCTTGGTTTTGTTCTTACATACATGCGGAGCATATACTCTATGATTTGGTTCGTTCTTTCAATCTGTCCATTCATTTGTGGATGATAACTCGTATTGAAATTCAAATTAGTATTTAGCCCTGCAAACAATTCGTTCCAAAAAGCTGATGTGAATTTTATGTCTCTATCCGAAATCACCATTTTAGGAATACCATGCAGTATAAAAATTTCTTTCATAAATATTTCAGTGATGTTTATATCTTTAAAAGTAGACTTTACATGAATAAAGTGTGCAAACTTACTGACTTTATCGGTTACAACCATAATAGAATCATTATGTTTCTGAGTTTTAGGAAAACCTGTAATAAATTCTAGTGATATGGTCTCCCATTTCCATTCTGGTACTGGTAAGGGTTGTAATAGGTCAGCTAGATGTTGGTGTTTGGCCTTTACCTGCTGACAATATTGGCACTTATCTAAGTATTCTACTCTTTCACCCTTCATATTAGGCCAATAAAATAATCTTCTAAGTGTTGTTATCATTTTCCAGTATCTTGGATGACCAGAATACGGTTTATTATGCACTTCATCCAAAACTGTTATCTTTAAATTTGCCGAATCTGGTATGTAATGTCTATTTTTAAATCATAATAGGCCATTTTTATCGATACCCAAATCTGGTTTGTCTGAGGTTGCTTGCGTGTTTTGTAATTCTACCACCATATTAGTGTAATTTTCGTCGTTAATACCTGCAGTCCCTATTCTCTGCTCCAGATCACTTTCTGTCCTACTGACATTTATTTCAAATAACCCATGGACTCTTTTGCTTATAGTATATGCTACCTTATTTTCCTTACCCTTGATATGTCTTACCTGAAAGTCGAATTCGCATAAGAAAGCTAGTCACCTTGCTTGCCTTGCATTAAGATCTGGCAGAATAAACAAATATTCCACACCGCTATTATCTATTAGTAATAGAAACTTTCTACCCATTATGTAGTGTCGCCACATTTTTAAGACATGTAATACTGCAGCCAATTCTAAGTCAATAGTGACGTAGTTTTTCTCATGCTCCTTTAATTTTGGGGACTCATAACAAATAACGTGTCCTTGAGTTATGACACCACCTAGTCCTCCTTTACTCCCATCTACATAGACGATGAAGTCTTTGTCTGGATATGCTACTTTTAAAATGGGTGCGGTGGTTAATAATTCATTTAACTTATTAAAACTATCTTGACATTTTTGTGACCAGTTAAAATTGGTTCCCTTCTTTTGTAGAGATGTGATAGGGTATGCAATTTTGGAGAATCCCTCTATAAATATACGGTAATATCCTGTGATTCCCATGAATGACTAGATATCTGTTACATCTTTAGGTACCAACCATTCCATGATGGCTCTTATTTTCTCAGGGTCGACTACAATGCCTTCTGCATAAATTACATGTCTGAGGTACTATATTTTATTTTGATAAAAAATCACACTTATCGAATTTAGCATAGAGTTTGTGCTTACTCAAAATTTGCAGAACTATCCTTAAGTGTTATTCATGTTCTTTTTTTTTTTTAGAATAGACCATAATATCGTCGATAAATACCAATACGAACTTGTCCAAGTACTGACTGAAAATACTTTTCATTAGACACATAAATGTGGCTCGTGCGTTAGTGAGTCCAAAAGGTATAACTACAAATTCGTAATGTTAGTATCTTGTTTGAAAAGTTTTTTTTCTTATGTCCTCATCTTTGATCTTGCGTTGGTGATATCCGAATCGTAAATTCAACTTCGAAAAGATTTTTTCCGTAGCTACTTGATCGAAGAGATCATTTATTCTAGGTAAGGGGTACTTGTCTTTTAATATTCATTTTATTCGAATGTCTATAGTCGATACATAGTATTAGAGTACCATCTTTATTTTTCACAAAGAGGATTGGTTCTCCCCATGGTGAAACACTCGGTCTAATATACTCTTTATCCAATAATTCGTGTAGTTGAATTTTTAATTCTGTCAATTATGGTAAACCCATTCGGTAAGGTTCTTTAGAGATAGGGTGTGAACTAGGTAGCAGGTCTATAGAAAAGTCTATTTCCCTTCTAGGGGGTAATTCAGGTATTTCATCAACAAAGACCTCTCTAAAATCACGTAGAAAAACAAGGTCTTCAAAGTTGGGTTTATCTTCTTTTTCTAATAGGTTTGTTACTTGGATGGCGTAAACTTGACACCCTTTTCTCATCCATATCTTGAATTGCATTGCTGTGACTTGTCTAACTGACATTGGTTTTTGTATACCTTGTGTTGCTCTAGTGATGTCATTTTCGTCTTTATACTTAAGTGACTTTGCATAACAATCTAGCACTGCTTTATTCCTTCCTAACCAATCCATTCAGATAATTACGTAATAGGACCCTACTGGTAGAATGTTCAAATTTGGATTTATGTTTTGACCACATGAACTGAACTCATAATCAGAAATAAAGTCAACCACTTTCCTTTTAGTTCTTGTTGCTAGTTGTACCATCCATAATTTTGTGTGTCTCATTATCTTAAGTTTATTTCACTCTACTACACCAAGAGTGATATAACTTAACATAGCTCGAGGATCAATTAAAACAAAAATTTGAGTGTTATTGATTTTACCTTCTATTTCCACCATAGAGGACTGGTGGTCAGCTTGTTGGCCATCCACGACTTCATTTATCCGATGGAGGCTTTTGTCCACATCACCCACCGTCAAGGCTTCCTGCAAATTATGAATAACAATTCTATTTGTTGAATTTAAATGTGGACAGTTCCTCCTTAGATGAGTTTCTCCACATTCCCAACAATTTATTGGTTCACGGGGACTATCCCCAAACTTCTTCATTCCTAGATTTTCTAGTTTACCGTTGACTTGCGTATTTGTTTTGTTGGATTGAAAATATTTCCAGGGAACTATTTTTGTTGCATTTCAATAAAGAGTTGGATGGTATCCTTTCTTCCACTAGTTCATCTGGTCTTATTTCTTATCCTTCCAAGATTTCGAAAACTTTGCCCGCTATTTGTATTGGTCATAACACATTCGATCTTTCTTGAATACTTCACTCAAGGACTTGGGGTTATCAAACTCGATTTTTTCCTTGTAAGACTGTGGTAAACATCTTAGAAACCACTGGATTTTTACTTTATCCTCCCAAATATAAGGTACAAACCTTAGTAATTCCAAGAATTTGTTTATCATATCCTCCATAGTCATTTGACCAAGTTGTAGCTCGTAAAATTCTTTAGTTTTTCTTTCATAGTATCTTTCTGATAGATATTGTTTCTTAAAGTCAGACCATTCCATATGTTTCTCCTTTAGTACCTTGGCCAATTTCAGGTCTTTCCACCAAATGATGGCTTTTCCTTTCAGATTATAGATGGCCATTCTCACTTTCATATTGCTGGAATAATTGTATATCTAGAAATACTTTTTGATGTCAAGTAACCATGCTTCAGCTTCTTCCCCTGTTCTGGACTCCCCATCAAAGGTAGCCGGTTTAGTTTTCTTAAATTCTCCTTCAAGGTGGTCTACTATTTTTGGTCTATGGTTAAGTGTCAAACCATAACCAGAACGACCAAAAGAGAGTGATCTCAACCTAAATCATTTGCACTTAACCTCCTCCATAACTTAGCATTAAGTAAGGTGGCAGGAGCATACTGTCAAAACTTAAATACCCTTCCTGCGATATTAAATAGAGGTTGGGTGGCATACTCCAAGGGTTAATGCTCGACCTTCATGCCCATTGTTCTTTCACCACCTCAGAACGATCACATGGCCTCGGCTCGTATCCTTTACTCACCCATTACTTGGATTTTCGGGAAATGTTTCCCAGTATTGTTTCTTTGTCGAACCCAATCCTTTTGTAAACACAAAATTTGAACATACGACCTTTGTTAATCTCGGTCCAAACAAAACAGTCAACGACATGATACTGGGACTCTCATCGATGACCGGAGTGCCTTTAGAGAACCCTAGTTGGAGACTTTGAAAGGTAAGCATTCTTCTATGCTGGTTATTTTCTTTATCCTACAAATTTACCTTGTCTAGAAGTATACATAGATTTTACATGTATCTTCTCGAGTGTTTGAAACTTTTTTAATTGGTTAAATTTTTTTTTTGTAAGGTCCTTGAATAAGAATTTAGGCTACTAAAATGAAGATAGGGTTCGATTGAAGGCAAGAGCTATCATTTCATAACTTATTTTCTTTCGGCCTCCATCTCGGATATAACGAACACTTTTCTTTTTTGAACCCTAAGTGATTTAATATTAGAAGGTTTTCTGTGTACTAGAACCATGGCCAAAGTTTTAACTCTGTGTTTAGACAAAATAAAGTTCTACTAGGGTTCTTCATCAAGCTTGGGGGTTCAACTCTCCCCTATGTAACCAGACATTTTATATCGGTCGTTATTGAATTTTTTATATGAGCAAGTCGTATTTCAATGTGTTGAACCTTTATAGTTCCCTGACCTACCCATAAGGAGTCATGGCATACTAGATCCTCCCTTGAAATATTTACTGTAAGATAAAAAAAATAGTTGTTCTGTATTATTCAAAGACTAGGGATATCCACAAGATTTATTAACTATGGATCAACACGTTTAAGAGAGGTGATGGTTTCACTGCGAAACATTACCTCACAGTGTCTTTAAATAATTTTCCTGGTAGGGTTATTCCATAATCATTCCATGATTCTTGGTTTTCCAAGAACTAGAGGGTTTTCGTCTTGTCTCTGTCGACAAGGTTTTCCAACCATATTGAACCCTGTTGACTCTTGTTGTTTATTATCATTGGCCATCCAAACATAAAAGTTATTACAGGGGCAAGGGTGAAGTCTCATGGTTGCAATAGTTTAGTAATTTTGTGCGATTTTAGTAGTGTAGGATCTTTGTATGATTTAATCATTTTAATTTACAGTTCCTTAGAAGTTTTTTTTTTATTGATAATGAATTGCTTGCATCAATCTAATGATGGGACCTCCTGATGTTTTGTGAGGTACCCATCAGTTCGACCTTGACCCACTTTTCCCTTCCATTTTGTGGGTGTCTTCCTCAACCATGTGGTGATACATCTGATCTAGACAGTAAGTTAAGTGATGATTCAAATTCATGGATATCAAGTTTTTTTGTAGCATAGAGGTTGTATGAGATTTTCTTTTTAATCTAATTTGTTTCAGAGTTCCATTGGTTTTCTCATTCTCATAAATGTCTTTACTTCCTCGCAGGGTTTGCTTGCTCACTAGTCTTTTGACTCAAAGTCGTTCCATGTAAAAAAAGGTAATCGGGTTCTAAAGTAGTGCTTCAAGTTATTACAACTTCTACTGAGTGCTTCGATTTGTATATAGTCATCGTGAGTAGAGGTACTAAATCTTTATGGTGGATGATTTAATTATGTACTTGAATTTTTTTAACAAGAAATCCCTAAGGGCCGAACCCTTAACTTTGTAATGAACAATTAAGGTCAATTTTAGTGAATACGACCAAGTGGTCCATTTCCTGTTGGCACATTGATTCTAATATATTTAGGATTTTAAGCTAGATAATTGTTCCTGGTTATTGTTGAATATGTGAATACTTATTACAATTAATTCTAGGCTATGAGTCTATGAAAAAAAATCAAATTGTACATACTCTTTTACTTTTGAATAAATTGTCATCAGGATCAATAATGTTATTTATTTATTTTATTTCATTGTTATCACGCTATTACAATTTCTCGGGTGATTTATACTTCTTTGTTAACAAAGCTTGCGAATGTATCAGATATGTGTAAATCTATTTACGGGTTCGAGGATAGTCTTAGAGTTCATCGGCCCTCGTGCCTATAACACTTAGTTACAGATCTCTGTAAGTGTTGACATATTTTAGATTTGTTCGAATTTAACTCCAGAACTTAATATATGGTCATCTAGACCTAATCACCCTTCGATCTACCATTAATACCTACGGATATATGTATATATATATTGCAGTTTTTCTGTAATGAAATCTTACAATTCACATGTACCCTATCTGAATGGAACTACTATTGTAAATGGTTATAGTGTAATAAGAGATAATTATACATACGAGTACCTAATATATATATATTAGGTACACGTATGTATAGTTATCTCCAATACTATATTACAATAGTAGTTCCATTCAGATAGGGTACTTCTCTCAAATTAGAGATAACTCATAGGTAAATATATGCATATGTAGTATGTGCATGAAATGTTCAAGATATCTAGATTTATCTCCAATGATGATTACTAACATAAAGATCCAATATATAACATGCATTGAACTGGCAACAAGATTCCTAACATAATTAATGGAGTAGGATCCACAAAATTAGAGTTACAGTTTTCTTCAAAATTAAATAATAGAACACTGTGCATATATCTAAATCAAATAAAAATTTCCATCTGCAAATAATTCATCATGACATGTAAAGAGAGAAGGAGAAAGTATAAATATATGAGCAAAGTTTTCGAATAACAAATGGAACATCCACCTTCCTCCCAACCTTAGAGAAGGACAACCAAATCACTTGTCCTATTCACCCTTAAATCAAAATTCTTCCTCAACAAATTCCTTTCAACTTCAACAATATTCTCCTTTCCTCACACTCAACAAGTAGTGTTCATAACACTAAGAAATCAATAATATTTCCCCCCAACATACTAGGCAACATCATGCCTCCTCACATATTCCATATATCCAACATCCAAAGTGCCCAGGTCTTTTTCCCTCTTGGGAATTTTTGCATATTTCCAAATCCCTAATTTTCAAGGGCTTCTAATGGCCAAATTCCTGATTTTCCACTTGTAACAAAAAACCCTGAGGTAGTTCCAACATGTTCCCCACTCATGGAGTCATGGTCAGCTAATTTCAGCATGGTTGTTCCATTTGTCCTCCTGCAATGATTATAAAATATTTTTTTTCATAAAAGTGTCATAGTCAAGTAGTTAGTTGGGTCAAACTAGATCTCTGCCCAACAATCAAATCATTAATTACAATTAACCAAATTCGAAATTCAGAATTGCCATAAATGACAAAAATTTTCCAATTTCGAATTTACCAAAAATGGAATAAATTTCCTAAGAAATTTTAAATTAAAAAAAATAATTTATTTTTGGGGATGTTACAGAAGTCATAAGTCCAACAAAATCTAAAAGTGATAGCCTAACCTAGTCGTTAGGTTTTCTAGCCTAGTTGACAAGGGTTTGTGAAGAATCTAAACTTATAATGAACAAAACTATGAGGAAAGATAAGCTTTATGGATCAAGAAACTTCAAGTTCCTCGAAGACAATAATTCAAAGGAAGGATTATTGTGGGTGATACGAAAAGGTGACACTATGACTACCCTCTTCATGAAGACATCAAGTGGATAGATATCAATGAGGTGCCATTGGAGAAATCATATCAACTCCCTCAGGTATGCACTTGTATATATATTATTTATATCATTGTCATAAGGGAAATTGAAAGAGGAAGGAATCTTTTGCTGAGTCATGGATCCAGAGGTAACTCAGTGAATTCAGAGGAACAACACACTAGAGGTGAAGAATCCAGGTTTCATTGTTGTAATTGTCATTCATATAACCTATATTTATAAATTTTTCTACGTTACAAGTAGGTGTTGTAGCTATGACAACAGTCCCTAATTGTTTTGATTCTAGAGATGTATTCATTATTCTCCTTTAGGAGATATTATTGTTTTGGTTCCTCTTTTTTTCTTGTTCGAGATAGGTTAACAAAAAAGGAAGATGTTTATCCTTCAGAGGGAGTCACTTGACTGAGAAGGGGTCAAAACTATTTGAGAAAGAGGAAGAATAGAACCAACATTGAGGCAACCAATGCAATAATTCATGGTCAGAATCTTTCTATGATTCTATGGGTAGAAGTATGCATGACACAATATATGTTCAGAACAAGAAGCCTTCGCGATAGTGAGGCCTGAGATTGAACACTTAAGGATATTTGGGTGCCTACTGTATTTTCATCTACCCAAAGAGAAGAAGTGCAAGCTAGACCCTTCATAAGGAAAGGACACATTTATGGGATAACAATGAATATGTGAAGACATTCCAGATCAACATCCCTGGTGAAAGACATATTGAGATAAAAAGAGATGTTTTCCTTGAAGAAGAGATAGCCTTTCAAATATCCATAGAATCTCAGATGGATATTGATAGCAATAAAATGCCTTCTCCCCCTTCAGGAGTTAAGAGGGAGATCGACATTATTCAAGCTGATCCAATTTCTCTAGTTGATATGTTCAAAGATATTGCAATAGGGCATAAAATCCCTACCTAGGCTCACTCTGTAGGAGGGACAGAAACATACAAGCCTCTCAAGGAACAACCCAAAAAGGGAAAATATATTTTTGAGCTATCCTTTACTCATGAGCCACTTCATTGACTCTGAGCCTCCTTGTCTTAGAGAAGCAACGAGAGAAGAGGTATGGAAAGATACCATAATAGAAGAATACCAATAAATCTTAAAGAATGATGTATAAGATATTGTTCAGGAACTAGAAGGGAAGTCTATTGTCACTTCCAAGTGGATCTATAAGATCAAGCATGCAGCTGATGGAAGTATCGAGAAATACAAAGTGAGATATATATCTAGAGGATTATCACAAATATAGGGAGTTGTCTATGATGAGACAATTGATCCGGTAAGCTTGATACACTTCCATCTGTACTACCATCCATGAGTTGGAAACTATATCATATGGATGGATTCTTGATGAGTTTGTGTTTCAGCAAGAGTATTGTTGATCCAAACCTATATTATTATAGTGTTGGTGATGAGAGAATGATTTTGATGACCTATTCAAAAATCCTTGTTGTTGGATACAAGTAAAGTTTAACTTCTGATTTCAAGATGAAGTATATGAGTATGATGCACTACTTCTTGGGACAAGAAGTATGAAAAAGTACCGATGAGAGTTTCCCAAGTCAAGGAAAATATAAAATGGGCATATTAAAGAAGTTTAGTATGATAGAATGCAAATGCATGGTGATGGATTTGAGTAAAGTGAATGATGATGATTCAGACGATATTAATCCATAGTTGATTGGATCACTGATGTATATTGTTAACACCATACTTGATTCATGCTATGCAGTGAATGTACTTACTCATTCCATGATTCAGCCAAGAAAGACTCACTAGACAATAACAAAACATCTATTGAGATATCTACGAGGCACAATTAGATATGGCATGTGATATGTCTCTAGTGTAGAATTGAGTTTGCAGGGATGCGCAGAATGGACATAAAGTACAATGGACCGGATGAGCACATCCAGTTGTTGTTTTGTCGTGAATTTTTCCATGGTTTCCTGGTGCAAAAGGAAACAAAGCCTTGTGCCCTTGTGTAATATAGAAGCAAAGTATGTAGCATCGAGTGTGCAAAGCAATATAACTTTACAAGATTCTAACAAATTTACTTGATCATGAGATGGATCCTATGATGATAACCAGAGTTGTGTGTAAATCTCTTTGATAACCCAGTGTTTCATGATAATATAGAAGCACATTGTACACTTGCAATACCTTCCTACACATGAGTAGATTGTAGACATATTCACCAAATTATCTTGGTGAAGGATACCTCCCTAGCTGAGAGGGAGTGTTGATATCTACAACCAATAACCAAGTTCAAAATACATCTATGTAAAATCTGGAATGATGAAGAATGCCTACCTAGCTAATAAGTAGTGTTGATGATTGTAGGTACGTGAGACATTCTGCAGAACACAAACCTGAGAGAGATCCCCTAAGAGGGGTGTGTGGTCCCTATCTACAACAAATATGGAATGCAGAGATGGCCTCCTCCTTACAGAGAGTTGAGAAGAAATCTATATGATTCTCCTATGTAATGCAGTGAGAAAAGAGATCTGTAGAGTTGGACATGCCTATGGCTGAGCACAAGGTGAAAGTGTGAAATCCCAAAGTGCTAGGTGCATCGTCATGAGAACATAAATGAAGATGATGTATTAGAATCCTATGCAAATATAGTTGATGAGAAACTCTAGATGACTCTCCTGTGTAATGTAGTGGACAATACAATCTCTTGAGTGGATGTGCCTCTAGACAAGAAAATTTGAACGTGATCCTATTGGCTGAGCACTAGTGAAGAAGTGGTTCTTCTGTGTAATTTAGTGAGCTAGAGATATGGACAGCCCTATGGATGTGCCCCTAGTTGATGAGAATTAGTGGGTGTATAATATCCCTTGCTATATTGTTCAAGATTCAGAACCCTAATTGTAATGTAAAGGTTAGAGGTCGGCCCCACCTTCATGTGATTAATAATTAATGTAAAAGATAATTAATCTAGTTAATATTATTTAGATTGTGAGCTATTGAAGTTGGCCCTGTTGTGCCAATATAGACTTCTGTTGACAGGTTTAGTCTAGTATAAGTAAAGGTAAATAACCCATTGAGGAAACATATATTGTGTGTGAGTTTCGATATTTCACCAAGTACATCTACTTGGGAGAAGTGAAAACCTCTCTTGGGAGCTAGTATTCTAGGGTTTGTGAGCACCCTTTTGTATGTTAGGTTTTCTTGGTGGTGAAGGTCTTTCTCTTGAAGAATATAACAAAGGATTGGATGGGTTTTCTTCCGTTGTCGAGAAGGGTTTTTGAGGATAATTCTTGTGTACTTTTGCATGGTGTTTCTTCTTGTGATATTGGTTGTTGCAACATAATTGGTTATGGTTTAAGTAAAATGATAATATGGAATGAACTTCATGCTTAAGCCTAGCTTATTGAAAAATAAACATAGAAGAGTTGGGGAAACTTCAAAAGAAAGATATGTTGATACTACAATAGTTAGATCAACCTAACATCCATGAAGAGAAAGAACAAATTATTCAACTATAATACAAATAAGAAGAGATCAATAGATTAAAGAATAAAGTTGTTGATCTAAAAAAATAAATGAACGAGTTGAAGGAATATGAAAAACTCAATAAATGCACAAAATAATTAGAAGAAACAAAATAAATGGTCAACAACCTAAAGACTCAACTTGAAGAAGCTAAGGAAAGTGAAGAAACACTGAAGAGTGAGATGACCAAAAATGAAGAACCACCTTACACTCTGGAATTGGATGTTGTCGACCTCAAAAGGATTGATTTGGAAAACAAACAAGAAATCAAAAGATTGAAAAATGAATTTGTTGATCTAACAAAATAAATAAAATAATTGAATACATATGACAAAGCCCATAAATGCAAAGAAGTCTTTGATGAGATAAAAGAAATAGTCAAGAGTCTAAAGGATCAACTTCAAGAAGCTAAGGAAATAGAAAAAGACTTGAAGATACAGTTGACTAAAAAGGAAGAAGAATTTCACATGTTGGAATTTGTAACATCCCGCTCTTGCGCACGCTAAGTGAACTTATTCTTTGAGGACACTTTCTCTCAAGTGATCCAAATTATTATACTATTAAACATTTGATTTTGATGATGAGGCGTCATGGGTGATGACATGTTGTTTTGTTGCATTGACTTAGATAGGTGTTATTGACTTGGTTTTATTGAGTGTGAAGGATTTTGGACCTCGAGGATGCAAAGGCATCGATGGAACCCCTTGGACTCTGGATCGAGTCAGGGAGTGAACTATTGGGGTTTGATTATTTTATATGTGATATTAGTGCATCTGATTAGATGATATGTTTATGGATATATTTTGACATGATTCGTTGGTGATGCAGGTTGATGATAGCTTGTCGACCAGAATCACATGTGGAGTAGAGGGGTCACGCAGGACTACCAGAGATGTTGAGGGAGAGGTGTGGACAACAACCCTACCACAACCTACTAGCACTCTCGTCATGGCTCGAACAATAGGTTAATGATTACCTAGTTCAAGAGGACCCACAATGCCATGAGGGTAGACTGCGATAGTCACTCACGATGATTCTAAGGGGCACACAATAAGGCAGGGGCCTTATTCCTTAGAGGCCCTTAGTCTCCCACAAGATCACCTAGAGGAGTATTTAATCTAGGGGATTTTGATTTATACCAAGTCATTCAAGAGGCGAGTGGAACCCTTAGACCACGTGGTGCATCCTGAAGGGCATTTCATGCAAGAAAAATGGAAAGAGGCGAGTGGAACCCTTCGTGTGACATCCCCAAAAAATAAAGTATTTTTGAAATTTTAAATTTGTTAGAAAATTATTCTGTTTTCAGTAAATTCGAATTTGGAAAATTTGTGCCATTTATGGAAATTCCGAATTTCAAATTTGATAATGGTAATTAATTATTATGACTGCTGGGTAGAGATCTAATTTGACCCAACTAACTATTTGACTATGACACTTGTATGAAAACATAATATTTTATATTGGTTGCAGGAGGAAAAATGGAACATCCATGTTAAGATCAGTTGACCATGACTCCATGAGTGGGGGACATGTTGGAACTACCTTTGGGCTGATTGTTACAAGTGACAAATCA
>JZKD02S0511081.1:116597-134556 GCA_000966675.3 Picea glauca | reverse complement strand
ATTAATTAGTTAACTAAAGGGAGTTTAAAAGAAATATATATATATATAAATATATATATATATATATATATATATATATATAATGAAAAGATGCTTAGGCGCATTTACCTTATTGAGTTTTCAAAAAAAGGAATAAAAATAAATAAATAAATAAAAGGGGGGGGGGAACTTAAAATAAATATGAATTAGGGTTTTTGATGAAAACCTAATGGGATTAGGTCGAAAAGAGAATAAAATAAAGGAGGTGGGGAAAAAGAAGGGGATCTTCTATGAGGTGTTGTTATGCTGCCAAAATGGCAAACTAGACTGATTGCTTATGAGGAGTTGGGGATTTCCTCAGCTAATTGAGTGGTAGCTCATCCTTGGAGGTGAGATGGGAAGCTAGGTTACTGTCTCGGCTGTGTGTGGCCCCTTTGCAGCTCGGGGGGCTAAGGGGAAAGCAGAGTACCCCTAGCGTTTGGCTGGGAGGTACCGGTGTAGTCTCAAAGGTCGGCGAGCGGGAGCGGCATGGAGCGGGAGAGGAAAGGAGGTGCGGACGTCAATCAAGCTAGAGATAAGGCAACAGGTATGCTTTCTCCTTGTAGGGGTGGTAGATGGACTTAATGAATTTTTTTAGTTACATGCTCAGGGATTAAAATCGTATCTGCAGTTTTATTATTAAGGTTCTGATGCGTTATGTATTCTTGATCTTGCTGCAATGCTTTACCCGATGATAGTATTTCAGCCATAGTATCCTTCAACAAACTTATAGTTGGCCATTATAACCTTGCTGGAATTTCCGCCCGTTACCTTGTTGAAGGCTAGTGAATTATCTCAAATTTTCTTGCAGACCGTATGCTTATTGTGAGCAAATTTTTGACTGTCGTTTTTAATTGCCAACGAATTCTCCTTGCTAGATGGCCATAAATGACACACCTTGTCCTTAAGAGACCCCGGATGGGCATGATAGCCCTCGATACTCTTATATCTCTACTGCAGGTTCCTGAATTAATTTAACAACAATTTTAATTGTTAATCTTGTATCCCTTCGCTGCACACCCGTAAATTGATTGAACAACGATTCTTTTTATTTTGTATAATGAGGTTACTATTCGAAGAACGACTGATTCCAGCACAATTTAACATTTAGAATGGTCCCTTCTGTGATAACTCTTGTTTGATTAAACTCTTGGGGAATTCCTCCACAACTCGGGATGTGATCATTCCTTTCCTTGGACCTTTGTATTATGATTTTTACCTCGATTCCATTCTCCACTGATGCGCCTGAAGTAAAAGCTAATTTTTTCTTTTTACCACGGCGGTTGTATTTGCGTCAGGGTTGTGGGATCCCTCCTCTGCTAAAAAGAAAAAAAGGAAAAAAAGTTTGGGCTCATACCATTGATTGTGTGGCCCTGATCTTCTGCCAGAACGGGCCTCCATCGGCTGCAAGAAAATACTCGCACAACCACCTAAGACTCTGCATCTACGTGAGGTTGGGTAGGATATGTTATGTCCTGCGTCCACTCTGCTTCAATAAATCTGTTCTAAGATTTACCTTCCCTGCTGGGTATCGTCTTCTCCCTTCATGCATGTGTGTCGCTTCCTTGTATGCCGGGTGAGTGTATGCATGTAAGGTGGCATTGTCTGGAGGCGTGTGCGCCCCTTTCAACCACCGTTGCCTCCTCCTTTTTCTCCTTGACTAAAAACTGGGTTTCCCAACCATTCCCTGACAGCTAGTGTGAGGGTTGGTCCGACAGCAAGACCGTTTTTGGGACAGTGCACCCTCTAAATTCGTTGACTGTTCGTGAAACACGCGTTTTTGCTCCGACCTAGGAGGGATTCACGATATTCCTGATACCTTACTTATTGTGTTCTGCAGCGTAGTTATTGCCATATTATACTATCACCTTTATATCCGTTGCCAGTATTATGTTGCCCTCCTTATTCCAGATTCCGAGTCATAGTATTGGCCTGGGTATTCGGTGGCCTATAATAGGTTACTGTATCATAATCTATCGTTCATAGCTATGGATACTCGGTTGATTTTATTATTTTATAATGAAATGATAACTCGGTATAGGTTAATGTTCCAGCCTCTTCAGGCAGTGTAATGGTTGGTGTTAGTTAATAAGGATGTATTTATGGATAATCTGTCTGCAACTGTTTATAAACCAAGCCCTATTAAATTGCAGGGGTATTAGTGTTGATGTGACGTTTGCCGTAAGGCGACCTGGTTATTAATTAAATGGCGATATCGAATGAAAACATGAAAGGAAATATTAAACTGTAGTAGTTGTAGTGTTTAAAGAATGTTAGCTATAATGTGGCCTGGTTATTAATTAAATGGAAATATCGAATGCAAACATGAAAGGAAATATTAAACTGTAGTAGCCGTAGTGTTTAAAGAACGTTTAGGTATAATGCGGCCTGGTTATTAATTAAATGGCATTATCGAATGCAAACATGCAAGGAAACATTAAACTGTAGTAGCCGTAGCATTTAAAGAACGTTTAGCTGTAATGCGACCTGGTTATTAATTTAAATGGCAATTTCAATGTAGATATGAAATGAAATATTAAACTGCAAAATATCGCTAGATTGGTATACTGCCTTTTAATTTGATGCATTTAAATGTGTTCCTGTATACGTTGCCATGTTTATATATTGACAGTTTTAATCCCTGATGTTACCTCGTTATTCCCCTAATGATGTTAATCATAAATGCGTGGTTATCTTTATGTATTGACCCTAGGGTAAGGGTATCGCCATTTTAGTGGACTTGTTACTAATTTATTTAGGGTAGGATTTATTCTTTTGTGAATAACGTAAATTGTCACGGTGATCAAATATTGGGTGACTAAAATTTTATTTGTTAAGGAAAAATTAAATTTTTTATAAGTTGGCACCATAATTTACGTATTTATTTAAGCAAGAATTGGTCATGTATTCTTAATTTATGTAAAGAAAGGATTTACTCCTTATTTTTCAAGAAGGGTGTTATGCTTTATTTATTTATTTATTTATTAAAGAAGAGACATGTTCTTTTATTTAATTATTAAAGAAGGGAATGTCTTTAAAAAGTAGCTTTCAGAAAAAAGAATGATGTTTCCTAATTGTTAAGTTTTAAATTATATAAAGAAAGGATGTATTTCTTTTATTAATTATTAAAGAAGGGAATGTCTTTAAAAAGTTGCATTTCAGAAAAAGAATGATGTTTCCTAATTGTTGAGTTTTGAATTATTTAAAGGGATGATGGATTTCTTTTATTTAATTATTAAAGAAGAAATTTGCTTTATATTCTTGAAGGCAGGAAACTGTTATGTATTAGATCGTTGTTGTAATGTACGAAGGCAATGTCTTCATAATATTTCGTCTTGAAATGTGTAAGAATAATGTTTTTGTAATATAAATTAAAAGGGTAGGGTTAGCGATTGATAACATATAAATGTAATGTTGTTTTTATCTTAAGTTGCAAGGTGTTTTCAATGATAGGTAATGACACTGGTACCCTACTGTAATTTATTGTTGTTGTAATGTGTAAGGAGTAATGTCATGGAAATACATCATTGAAATATGTAAGGGTGAGGTCATGTCAAAATAAAATGAAATGCAATGTTAGGTCAGATATCATGTAAAAGGGTAATGACATGGTTATTTATCAGAAGGCTATTGAATTTTATTGTTAATGATGACTTATAAAATGTAATCTACCTTGAACTAAGTACCATAAATTATCATGCCTTAGTAATGAGGAAAGTTGTTCATTTTGTTAATGTTGAACTTGGTTGTTCATTGTCGGAAACCTTGTCAGGCGCCTTCCGTAAAGGGCGTAGATGTTCATCTTACTAATGTTGTACTTGATTGTGATCAGTTGTTTGCATGGTCTGCTTCTGTTGGGCTGGACATAGACACCTCCATTGTAGCCTAGTGTATTAGTCTATGTGTGTGCTTATTTTGTGTAAAGAATCATGTGCCATATCAAGAGTCTCGGGCCCTTTAAAGGCAGGGTTTCCACCCTTGCGACACACCTGACGAAAATCACTAGTTTCTGCCTGAGCAATCGTCCAGGATCCTATCTGACCTTCTCTCTCTCTGGAGAAGAGGACTAAGATTAAACGCCCTGCTTTCCTGTGCAGAAATAGTGAACTCTACTGTTATGGATTCTTCCTTGTCTGGGTCGTTTATTGCTTGCGGTTACTTGTCATGCACTTTATGGCTTCTTGTTGTGTTCATCGTGGTTGCGTCTTGTTGGTCGTCGGGTGGCGACGTAGAGTCAAGTGTGTCTGTTTCCTCTTTACATGCATGCACACACCTTAAACAAAAAAAAATTTGCACCTGTTGTCAGAGTTGTGGTCGTAATGAGGAGGTTCGTTACATATGGTATCAGAACCGGTTCGACCTGCGACTTGCGATTCTCTACAGCTTTCGTTGACATTTGTTGATTTTATTATACTATTGTTGATCGAGTTGATCATGTGAGTGCACGGTAATTATGGTTGGAGGACGCGTGGAGGAAGATGACGGGGTGCTATGGAAGGGGCATGATGCCTCCAGTAGCATCCACGCCTGAGGGGTCTAACCCCCAGGGAGGCGAGTAGGTTCTCGGACAGGAGCAGATGGTAGTTGGAAATGTTATTGGGATGATGAGATCCTTTCAACGCATGTCCAAGGCTCTGATCAGCCGATTGGACAGAGACGAGGCCAGGGCACCGGCACCCGCTAAGGTTCCGCCGTGTGCCCCGACCATTACAGGTAGCATTCACCAGGAACTCGAGAAGGTAAAATTTCCTAAGTTCTTGGGTGCCGCAGAAGGCAAAGCCGTCGAGGCATGGTTGGATAAGATGGTGATGTGCTTCGCACTTCGCAACTAAACCTCCTACATGAAGGTCCACATGGTGGTATTTCAACTGAAGGGGAGTGCTCTTCTATGGTGGAAGATGCTCCTACCGTAGCTGAACATGGCCGTCGAGGACGTGTCATGAGTAATTGTTCGAGGAACGGTTCTGAGAGAGGTATATTTCAGAGGAATTCATTGAGCGACAACTCAATGAGCCCAATGTCGTACGACAGGGAGGTCGTACGGTGCTCGAGTACGATGCACGTTTTATGGCACTGCTCTGGTAAGCTCCACACCTTAACTTTGAGAAGCTTAAGGACATCAGGTTCGTTTTGGGTCTTAACGACAGCCTGTGTGCAAGGGTTTAAATGTTTTGATGCCTCAAAACTTGCACGATGTCGTCCAGAAGGCAGTCGTTCAGGACGAGTTTAGCTTCATAGAGATGGCTTCAGAAGCCAAACAGAAGGTTGGAGAAAGGGTTACGGGCTGTGCCCTTAACCTGGGAGAGTTTTTCACGAGGGTCAACTTGAACGTCATGATCTTAGGATATTATGACGTCGTGATTAGTATGGATTGGTTGGAATCACATGAGGTGATACTCAACTATAAGATGAAACGTTTGAGCTCGATCGATGATGAGGGATGGAGACACGTGATTGTGGGCTAGAACCAGGGAGTTTCCCTGAGGTTCGTCTCTTCCTTACAGTTACAGAATGGTATGTGCAAGGGGTGCAAGCTTTATGAAATCCTCACGCTAAACGAAAAGGGGGTAGTGGAAGGTCCAGAACACCTTCTGGTGGTGAAGGAGTTTGCAGACGTATTTCCAGAGGAGTTGTCGGGGATGCCGCCAAAAAGGGAACTGGAGTTTACCATAGACCTGAAACCGGGGACCGAACCAATAGCAAGAACGCCTTATCGGATGTCGACCCCGGAGTTACAAGATTTGAAAATGCAACTGAGAGAGTTGTTGGACCTGGGACTGATACGCCCTAGTGTGCCACCATGGGGTGCACCTGTTATTTTTACTCGAAAGAAGGACGTGTCATGGAGGTTTTGCGTTGACTACCATCAACTCAACAAGGCTACGATCGAGAACCAATATCCCTTACCAAGAAATGATGATCTGTTCGATCAAATGAACGGTGTGACAGTGTTCTCCAAGATCGATTGTGATCAGGGTCTCACCAGTTTCAGATCAAGCAGGACAACATCCCTAAGACCGCCTTTAAGACGAGATTTGGACATCACGAGTTTATTGTTTTACCGTTTGGACTGACAAACGCCCCAGGGGTATTCATGAGTTTGATGAACAGAGTGTTTCGCGAGTACTGGGACAAGTTCGTCCAAGTGTTCATTGATAATATCTTGATCTACTGTCAGACGACGGGGGAGCATGATGAGCACTTGCGGTTGGCACTACAATGTCTACGAGAGCACAAATTGTATGAGAAGTTGTCCAAATGTTATTTTTATAAATCGAGGATTCACTACTTAGGGCATGTCATCTCCGGCGAAGGTATCGCCGTGGATCTAGCCAAGGTTGAGGCTATTATGGAATGGCCTACACTGACGAATCTCATAGAAGTGCATAGTTTTCTGGGTTTAGCAGGATACTATCGACGGTTTGTCGAGGGATTTCAAGGATAGCAAATCCGATCACGGAATTGCAGAAGAAAAACAAGATGTTTGTCTGGACCAAGAAATGCGCGGAAGCATTTCGGAGGCTTAAGGAGTTGTTGACGACATCGCCGATACTAAAGGTCCCTGACATGGACGTGGACTTCTTGGTATGCACTGATGCATCCAAGGAAGGATTAGGCGGAGTCTTTATGCAAGACAGATGAGTGATTGCTTACCTGTCGAGGAAGATGAGAAGACATGAGGAAAACTACATGACGCACGATTTGGAGTTATTAGCCATCGTTTATGCCTTGAAGGTTGGGAGACACTACCTTGTTGGATGAAAATTTGAATTAAAGACTAATCATTATGGGTTGCAACACATTTCCATGCAAAGTGACCTGAACGCGCGACAACGACGTTGGTTGGAATTGCTTAGCAAGTACGACTTCGAGATTACTTACATAAAGGGAACAATGAATCTAGTGGGGGATGCTTTGATTCGGAGGCCATGCATCTTTTTGGTGTTACCTCTTCAGACAAATCTACGTGAGAAGATTCTCACCTTACAACGTGATGATGACTGGTACACAGAAGTCAAGGATTTTATCGGACAAAACACAATGATGGTACCACGATATGAGGGATATTCATTGGATAGCGATGGTTTAATGAGGTTTAGAGGTTGGATTTACGTACCACCAAATGACGAGTTGAGGATGTTGATCCTGAGCGAGGCTCATAGAGCAGTTTACATGGCTCACCCAGGAGTCACGAAGATGAGGGAAGACCTTGAACCCTTATTCTTCTGGAAGGGAATGAAGGCCGACATAGTCAACCTTGTGACTAGATGTCTAGAGTGTTGGCAATTAAAATCTGAACATAGACACCCAACAGGATTACTTCAATCACATGCCATTCCGGAATCGAAATGGGAAGTTATTTCGATGGATTTTATTGTTGGATTGCCACTGATGGCAAGGAGACACGACTTGATTTTTTGTAGTAGTAAACACTCTGACGAAGAGTGCTCACTTTATTCCTGTGCGTATGACATATCAGGCACCTAACATAGCGAGAGTTTTCATCAGTGAGATTGTGAGGATGCATGGCGTGCCTAAAAAGATTATATCCAATCGAGGATCGGTGTTTACTGGATGATTTTGGACAAGTTTCCAAGAGGCATTGGGAACCCAACTTAATTTTAGTATTGCGTATCACCCAAAGACTGACAGGCAGACAGAACGAATGAACCAAACCTTGGAAGACATGTTGCGCATGTATGTGATGGACCAACAAAAGCGTTGGGAGGAATTCTTGCCTCTAGTAGAGTTCGCTTACAACAACAATTACCAGAGAATCATTAAGATGGCACCTTTTGAGTTCCTTTATGGGCGACCATGTCAGACGCCCTTGAGTTGGGATCGGCTCGAGGATAGGGTCCTGGAGGGACCAGAAGCGATCCAAGAAATGGGAGAGCAAATGCAAACCATAAGACAAAGGATTAAAGAAGCGCAGGATCGACAGAAGAGTTATGCCGATGCACACCGAGTAGACCGTAGTTACGAGGTCGGCGACCGATTTTTCTTGCGGGTTAAACCGCATAAGAGTTCGATCAAGTTTGGAAAAGGAGCTAAACTCTCTCCTAGGTTCGTGGGACCTTTCGAGATTGTGGAGAGAAAGGGGTCGGTGGCCTATCGACTAGCCTTGCCTGATTCTTTGAGGCGTATGCACAATGTTTTTCATGTATCTGTTTTGAGACATTATATTAATGATCCTACACACGTGATTCACCTGAGTTCCTTGCAGGTATCAGATGAGGGAATGCTCATGGATGAGCCGGTCCACATCTTAGATCATCGCGTTCAACAATTACGACGTCGAACGATAGATCATTTCAAGGTCCAGTGGGATAGTTATAGTCCACACTCGGCGACTTGGGAGGATGCATATGATATGCGCCGAGAGTTTCCCTTTTTGTTTGATAGTTAGACTTATGATACTATGGTACTTTCATTTCGGCATTATACTGAGAAACTTCAGGACAAAGTTTAGACCAAGAGGGGGTGTATGTAACATCCCGCTCTGGCGCACTCAAAAAACTTATTTTTTGAGGACACTTGCTCGCAAGTGATCTGGACTTTTGTTATGTTAAACCATTTATACTTGATTATGATGCGATTAATAGATGACATGATGTTTTACTAGTTTTTATTGACACAGGTGCTGCTGACTCTGTTTTATTGAATGTGCAGGGTTTTCGACCTTGAGGATGCAGAGGCATCGGTAGAACCCCCTTGGACTCCAAATTGAGTCAGGCAGTGTGCTATTGGGTTGATTTATTTACTGTGATATTTCATTTGATTTGATGATATGATGTTGACATTTCTGACATGATTGTTGATGATGCAGGCTCACGATAGCTTGCTGACCAGACTCACATATGGAGTAAAGGGGCCACACATGATTTCCAGAGAGGTTGAGGGAGAGGGGTGGACAACAGCCCTGCCACCGCATGTTAGCACTCCCACCATGGCCCAAGCTGTAGATTAACGATTACCTAGTTTGAGAGGATCCACGATGCCGTGAGGGCAGACTACGACAGTCTCTCACGATGATTCTAAGGGGCGCGTAATAAGGCGGGGGCCTTATTCCTTAGAACCCTTAGTCTGCCACAAGTTCACCTAGAGGAGTATTGACTCTAGGGGTTATAGATGTCTACCAATCAGTCCAGTTGGCGAGTGGCACCCTTGGAGCACGTGGTTCATCCTGAAGGGAACGTCGCACAAAAGAAACTCAGTTGTCGAGTGGCACCCTTGGAGCACGTGGTGCATCCTGAAGGGCACATCACACAAAAGAAGCTCAGTTGGCGAGTGGCACCCTTGGAGCACGAGGTGCATCCTGAAGAGCACGTCGCATGAAAGAAACTCAAGAGGCGAGTGGCACCCTTGGAGCACGTGGTGCGTCCTGAAGGGCACGTCGCAATAATGTGGATGAAGGATTCAGCCTAAATATCCCTAAGTCATCAACATATGAATAAACCCTTAAACAATTCCCCTAACAAGGCGTCGCCAGTTCAGAATTTGAGCCCTTTGTAAAAAAAAACATAATTCAAGACTATACATTAAATATTCATTCCCCCTATGATTTGCAACCTCCACCTAAACCAAGGAGTTTCCTGCCTTAATTAAATACATAAAACAATTCCTCCGTTAATTGAATTCATAAAGTAATTCGAAAAGATGCTTAGGCGCATTTACCTTATTGAGTTTTCAAAAAAAGAAATAAAAATAAATAAATAAATAAAAGGGGGGGGGGGAACTAAAAAGAAATATGAATTAGGGTTTTTGATGAAAACCTAATGGGATTATGTCAAAAAGAGGAAAAAGGAAGGGGGGGGGGGGAAAAGAAGGGGATCTTCTAGGTGGTATTGTTATGCTGCCAAAATGGCAAACTGGACGGATTGCTTGTGGGGAGTTGGGGAGTTCCTCAGCTGATTGAGTGGTAGCTCAGCCTTGTAGGCGAGCTGGGAAGCTAGTTTACTGTCTAGGCTGTGTGTGGCCCCTTTGCGGCTCGGGGGGCTAAGGGGGAAGAAAAGTACCCCTAGTGTTTGGCTGGGAGGTACCGGTGCAGTCTCCACGGTCGGCGAGCGGGAGCGGCAAGGAGTCGCAGACGTCAATCAAGCTAGTGATAAGGCAACATGTATGCTTTCTCCTTGTAGGGGTGGTAGATGGACTTAATGAATGTTTTTAGTTATATGCTCAGCGATTAAAATCGTATCTGCAGTTTTATTATTAAGGTTCTCATGCGTTATGTATTCTTGATCTCGCTGCAATGCTTTACCCGGTGATAGTATTTCAGCCATATTATCCTTCAGTGAACTTATAGTCGGCCATTATAACCTTGCTGGAATTTCCACCCGTTACCTTGTTGAAGGCCAGTGAATTCTCTCAAATTTTCTCGCAGACCGTATGCTTATTGTGAGCAAATTTTTGACTGTCATTTTTAATTGCCACCGAACTCTCCTTGCTAGACGACCATAAATGAAAGACCTTGTCCTTAAGAGACCCCAGATGGGCATGACAGCCCTCGATACACTTATTTCTCTACTGCAGGTTCCTGAATTAATTTAACAACGATTTTAGTTGTTAATCTTGTATCCCTTCGGTGCACACTCGTAAATTGATTGAACAATGATTCTTTTTATTTTGTATAACGAGGTTACTATTCGGATAACGACTGATTCCAGCACAATTTAACATTTAGAATGGTCCCTTCTGTGATAACTCTTGTTTGATTAACCTCTTGGGGATTTCCGCCACATCTCAGGATGTGATCATTCCTTTCCTTGGACCTTTGTATTATGATTTTTACCCCGATTCCATCCTCCACTGATGCGCTTGAAGTAAAAGCTAAATTTTTCTTTTCACCATGGCGGTTGTATTTGCGACGGGGTTGTGGGATCCTTCCTCTGCTAAAAAGAAAAAAAAGAAAAAAAATTTGGGCTCATACCATTGATTGTGTGGCCCTGATCTTCTGCCAGATTGGGCCTCTATCAGCTACAAGAAAATACTCACACAACCACCTAAGACTCTGCATCTGCGTGAGGCTGGGTAGGATATGTTTTGTCCTACGCCTGCTCTGCTTCAATAAATCTATTCTGAGATTTACCTGCCCTGCTGGGTATCGTCTTCTCCCTTCATGCCTGTGTGTCGCTTCCTTGTATGCCGGGTGAGTGCATGCGTGTAAGGTGGCCCTGTCTGGAGGTGTGTGCACCCCTTTCAACCACCATTGCCTCCTTCTTTTTCGCCTTGACTAAAAACCGGGTTTCCCAACCATTCCCTGACAGCTGGTCTGAGGGTTGGTCCAACAACAAGACCGTTGTTGGGACAGTGCACCCTCTAGATTCGCTGACTGTTCGTGAAAGACGCGTTTTCGCTCCGACCTAGGAGGGATTCACGATCTATCTGATGCCTTACTTATTGTGTTCTGCAGCGTAGTTATTGCCATATTATACTATCGCCTTTATATCCGTTTCCAGTATTCTGTTGCCCTCCTTATTCCATATTCTGGGTCGTAGTATTGGCCTGGGTATTCGGTGGCCTATAATAGGTTTCTGTATCATAATCTATCGTTCGTAGCTATGGATATTCGGTTTATTTTATTATTTTATAATGAAATGATAACTCCATATAGGTTAATGTTCCAACCGCTTCAGGAAGTGTAATGGTTGGTGTTAGTTAATAAGGATGTATTTATGGATAATATGTCTGCAACCGTTTATAAACCAAGCCCTATTAAATTACAGGGGTATTAGTGTTGATGGAACGTTTGCTGTAAGGCGACCTGGTTATTAATTAAATGGAAATATCGAATGCAAACATGAAAGGAAATATTAAACTGTAGTAGCCATAGTGTTTAAAGGGATGAGTTTTGAATTATTTAAAGGGATGATGTATTTCTTTTATTTAATTATTAAAGAAGAAATTTGCTTTATATTCTTGAAGGGAGGAAACTGTTATGTATTAGATCGTTGTTGTAATGTACGAAGGTAATGTCTTCATAATATTTCGTCTTGAAATGTGTAAGAATAATGTTCTCGTAATATAAATTAAAAGGGTAGGGTGAGGGATTGATAACATATAAATGTAATGTTGTTGTTATCTTAAGTTGCAAGGTGTTTTCAATGATAGGTAATGACACTGGTACGCTACTGTAATTTATTGTTGTTGTAATGTGTAAGGAGTAATGTCATGGCAATACATCATTGAAATATGTAAGGGTGAGGTCATGTCAAAATAAAATGAAATGCATTGTTAGGTTAGATATCATGTAAAAGGGTAATGACATGGTTATTTATCATAAGGCTATTGAATTTTATTGTTAATGATGACTTATAAAATGTAAGCTACCTTGAACTAAGTACCATAAATTATCATGCCTTAGTAATGAGGAAAGTTGTTCATTTTGTTAATGTTGAACTTGGTTGTTCATTGTCAGAAACCTTGTCACGCACCTTCCGTAAAGGACTTAGATGTTCATCTTACTAATGTTGTACTTGATTGTGATCAGTTGTTTGCATGGTCTGCTTGTGTCGGGCTGGACATAGACACCTCCACTGTAGCCTAGTGTATAAGTCTATGTGTGTGCCTATTTTGTGTAAAGATTTATGTGCCGTATCAAGAGTCTCAGGCCCTTTAAAGGCAGGGTTTCCACCCTTGCGACACACCTGACAGAGATCACTAGTTTCTTCCTGAGCAGTCGACAGGAGCCTATCTGACCTTCTCTCTCTCTAGAGCAGAGGACTAAGATTAAACGCCCTGCTTTCCTGTGCAGAAATAGTGAACTCTACTGTTTTGGATTCTTCCTTGTCTGGGTCGTTTATTGCTTGCAGTTACTTGTCGTGTGCCTTATGGATTCTTGTTGTGTTCATCGTGGTTGTGTCTTTTTGGTCGTTGGGTGGCGACGTATAGTCAAGTGTGTCTGTTTCCTCTTTACACGCATGCACACACCTTAAACAAAAAAAAAATTGCAGCTGTTGTCAAAGTTGTGGTCGTAACGAGGAGGTTCGTTACAGGAAATCCGACACCTTCTCTGCTGCAACCACCGCGGATCGTCCAGACCAAAAGGGGGAGGAGGAGCCCGAATCTCCCTGATGGGTACCCTTGCAAAAAAAAAAGAGGGCCCATCATTAATAACAAGCATCCGAGATCAATCCAACTAATAATATAGATAAATAACGATTTCTGAAGAATTATACAAGCCGCATGATAGGCGTAAATATGAGGTTTAAGTAAATTAAAAAAAGGACAAAGAAAATAAAATTTCACCGAACTTTTAAATCTATCCAATACCATACAAATATTTTAGAGAAAACATGTAGGAACAACACCATGATGATGACTCCAGTTTTATACATCTTCGCCCTCATTAAGCTTATGAGTAAGTGAGCACGAAGAGAATAACCCGATTTTTTCTTTAGTCACAGTTAGGGTCTGAGTAGTTCCTAACAAATAGTTTGATTTCTAACTATTCAGGGAGACCCTCAATGGGGAAACTGTAGAATTAAATAATTTTTGATAAGTTGGAAACCGAGAAAAGGGAAGAAAAACCCCTGTCCTTGTAGATGACAAGAATTAGTAATTAACTATCTACCAGTGAGATTTTAGTACCAAAAATAGGTATACATGGGGCTGCTACAAAACCATAGTCAAATAAACCCTGACCTTAACTCTGACGAAGCATCGTGGGGAGATTCACGAAGAGGAAATTCAACAACAATTTCAGAGGAGATCATACGAGCCATGGGCAAGTCATCATGCACGTGAGACACTTAGGGAAAATTGAGAGAACAATGAATCAAGAAGAAAAAAAATGATCTTGTTGAACGAATGAGTATTTAATATGCAGAAAGACTGTTACTTACCGATAGTAACAATAGCCAGAAGCTATCCATGCTACCGAACCCCTTGCAGGTAAAGTCACGAACAAGACAAAGAAAACACAGAACCCTTCCAAAGAACAGACTCGCTAATGAGATAATGAACTTTGGCCACTACCCTAAACAAAAAATAATGCATGTTGAATGTAGTGGGTACAATAGGAGGAGTACACCATGTGAACTGAGCGTTTTGGCGTGCTTGGGTTGGTTGAGGGTACAAGGTTGGCCTCGTTCCTCACCCACCTCCTTAATGGTTGGTCATAGAATTTACTCTCGACTGTCCAATACCTCCAGTCTTATTTATGAGGGTCGGGCTGGGTCCTTTCAAGAACCTATGAAATGGATTGATCAACCCTAGTTTCTTCTAGTCCAATTAACATCAATGGTTAGCGTAGTTAAAACCTAGTAAGTTACAATCTAACTGTTCGATTGGGGTGTGTTTCTAGTTAGAAAGTTGGTTAATTTAAGACGTGGGAAAGGATCCTCAGCCAACCAAAGAATGGTCGAGGATGCCTTCATAATCCAGAAAACAAACCATGAAACACTTCAAATAATTCAAGATTAGTTAAACTTTAGGTTCGACTACTTTCACCTTGTGTACACAGTCATTCTAGGCCTTAGAGTTAGGCTTGTGCGTGTTTAGAGGAATCATGTACTAGAGAAGAGAATGCATTCTTAAGCATGCTTGGTTCCCTTGTGTTACAAGTTATTTACACCTTAATCCTTCACAAATGTTAGTAGGAATTCACAAAAAGATAAACACTAGTCTATGGCTCTGTAATGCTATAAAGAACTTTGAATATATGGGTATCACAGAATTTCAATGAGGATGTCATCTCTTTTTATAAATCTACATTACGAAGCTTAGAGCTTATTGCGCCATAGAAGATTTTTTCTTTTTATGATGAAAATGAGGAACATTACACTTGGAGCACGTGGTGCTTCCTAAAGGGAACATCGTGCAAGAAAAATGGAAAGAGGCGAGTGACACCCTTGGACCACGTGGTGCATCCTGAAGGTCACGTCGTGCAAGAGAAAAAAAAAGAGGTGGGTGGAACCCTTGGAGCACCTAGTGCATCATGAAGGGCATGTCATGTGGTTAGTTAATAATTGGATAAACCTAGATGGATTTAGGAAAATAAAGTGTTAAGGAAGATTTGAAACCTTTCCCTTCAAAAAATGTTGTCCGGCCTAGGAAAATAAGGTCTAGGTCTAAATTTTGTTGGTGGTAAAATTTTACCTATTTATAAAAAAAAATAATAAAAATAAACATATATAAAAATAAAAACAAAACAAAATAAATAATAATGACAATCTTCATTAATCTTGTGACAAGAAGGGGGTAAGCAATTAAAGTGATTTAAAATCTTTTGGGATAAAACTTAAAAAGGGATAATGATTGTTTTACTTTATTATGCTAATTAAAAATTTAATTCATTAAAAAAGGGAAAAGGGGTAAGTTTCCGCACATGCCGTTTTGAGTTTAATTAAAAGGGGAAAAAGGAGAAATCTAAAATAATTAGCAAACTAGGAAAAAGAGGGAACCATAAAAGAAAGGGGAAACACTAGGAAAAAACAATTAGTCCAACTTAGTAAGGTATCTACCATTTAAGAACTTTCTAATTTAAACTGAACTAACAAATTAATAATGGGGAAATTCATTAAAACCTGTAAGGGAATTTGGGGACACCTAGGAGAGATTCTAGGAGTGAATCTAGGTGGGTGAGGTAAATAAGGGTAATTAATTAATTAAAGAAATTAGTTTTTTGGAGGAATGAAGGGGATGGGTGACACATGTACCAGGACGATTATTATGAATTAAATTAATGAACAGTAAATTAAAAAAGATTTTGGGAAAGTAACTGAGTTAGAAAATCTATATAAAGGAGGGACGAGGAGGAAGAGAGATCTCTCCTGTTTGGTGTTACATTACGCTGCATAAATCTATACTTGATTGAATTAGCTTGTGGGAGTTGGGATACCCAGCACGATGAGGAGTGGTAGCTCAACCTTGCGAGGTGAGCTGGGAGCTAGATGATTCTCTGGATAGTGTGTGTGTCCCTTTTGCGTCTCGGAGGGATAAGGGGGAAGAAGAGTACCCCTAGCATTGGCTGGGAGATACTGGTGAAGTCTCATTGGTCGACAAGTGAGAGATGTACAAAGCACGTGGGACATCAACTCAGAGTAGGCGTTTGAGCAATGGTACGCTTTCTTTACTAATGCATGGTAGATTTTTAGTATGATATATGCTTTAGTTCTGCATGATTATTAGGTACATAAAATGATTGTCTTAGTATTCTACTTGATGACTAAATTTTTCCCCATAGTCGTTAGCTCAAGGTTGATTTCCCCATGGCCTTCGATCCCTACATGTCTTTACCGTCCTACGGTATATTGATTCGTGATGATTGTGGTTGCTTTTTCCTATCGTCCATAGCTCATAAGTCCTTGCCTGAGCAGTCAACCAGGAGCCGATCGTCGCTTCAGGGTTAATAGACCTATGGATCTCAACGCCCCACTTTTTTGTGCGTGGATGATGAGTGAAGGATGTTCATACGAGTTGTCTACCCCGGTTGGTTGTTCTTGTTGACTATGGTCATGGAGTTTCCGGTGAACGTTTACCCTGTGCCTTGTACATATTCGTTCCCTGCGGTTTACTTTTGCACCTAAATTTATTTGAGAAGGATTTGCCTATGTTTTCCCTCCTATTGACGGTGCTTACCTTTTCTTGGGCTGTGATTTTTTTTCCATGCTTTAATTCATTTCATAAATGAATTAGTTATGATCCATGTTTGCATTTTTGCATAGGCTGTGATTTTTTTTCCATGCTTTAGTTCATTTGAAAAATGAATTAGTTATGATCCATGTCGGCGTTTTTGCTTGGGTACCTAAGGCGAATGATTTTTTTTTTATTATCATTGTCTGCGTTATGGTTTTGGTATCCTAGGCGAATGAAAAACGTTTTATTATCATTGTTTGCGCTATTGTTTTGCTATCCCAGGTGAATGAAAAACATTTTATTATCACTGTCTTCGTTATTGCTTTGGTATCCTAGGCGAATAAAAAAATGGGGTTTTATTATCACTGTTTGCGTTTTGTTTGGTATCCCTGTCTGCATTTTGGTTTGGGTACCCCAGGCAAAGTAAAAACAAATTCTTTATCCCTGGCTACGATTTGTTTGGTATGCCAGCGAAATCATAAGTCTTCACTTGCGTTGCATCAGTAATGAGACAATGAATTTAATCGGAAGGCTTTAAACTCTGTAGTTTGCCCCATTCGTCTTTAATTGACAGTCGTGCCATTCCGTTTTTAAATGACATTTTTTCCCATTCCTTTTTTTGATTGACAATTGCCTCAATTCGTTGTTAATTGACAGTTGCCCCATTCCGTTTTTAAATGACAGATTGCCCCATTCTTTTTTTTTTTTATTGACAGTTTGCCCCTTCCGATTTGCCCCATCCCGTTTTTTACAGTCATTGCATAACTTGATTAAAGGCACATTATATATTCAGTTGTGTTTATTTAGGTTAACTAGCGAATTTAAATTTTGAATCTGGCATTTAATTCTCTGAATTGATTTGAATCTTAACCCTTTAGAAACTGGCGAATTTAAATTTTGAATCTGGCGTTTAATGCTCTGATCTGAATTGAATCTTAACCCTTTAGAAAATGGCATTTTAATGCTCTAATATAGTCGTTGAATCTGGCATTTTAATGCTCTGAATTGAATTGAATTCTAAACCCTTAGAAACAGGCGTTTTAATGCCCTAATGTAGCCGTTGAATCTAAAAGTTGCAAGTGAAATTCTTGGAGGAAGACATCATATCTCTAGGTTTGCAAATAGTCAAAATCGGTGCATTCGACTAAGGACGTGAAATAGTAAGCGTTTACAAATGGTGCCAGACCATTGTAATAAATTGGATAAGGTTTCAATTCTTTAGAAGTTATTTTCTTGGTGGAATTACAAATTGTAGCAAAGTCCAAATACCAAACATGGAAGTGAAGCTAAGAACTTTAAAGTCAAATTTTAATGTTAAAGTAATTTAAACCATCTTTAGATATCACAATTTTATAATAATACT
>JZKD02S0511081.1:31838-70700 GCA_000966675.3 Picea glauca | reverse complement strand
TTAGCTCCTTTTCCAAACTTGATCGAACTCTTATGCGGTTTAACCCGCAAGAAAACTCGGTCGCCGACCTCGTAACTATGGTCTACTCTGTGTGCATCAGCATAACTCTTCTGTCGATCTTGTGCTTCTTTAATCCTTTGTCTTATGGTTGCATTTTCTCTCCGATTTCTTGGATTGCTTCTGGTCCCTCTAGGAACCTATCCTCGAGCCGATGCCAACTCAAGGGCGTCCGACACGGTCGCCCATAAAGGAACTCAAAAGGCTCCATCTTAATGGTTCTCTGGTAACTGTTGTTGTAAGCGAACTCTACTAGAGGCAAGAATTCCTCCCAACGCTTTTGTTGGTCCATCACGTACATGTGCAACATGTCTTCCAAGGTTTGGTTCATTCGTTCAGTCTTCCTGTCAGTCTCTGGGTGATACGCAGTACTAAAATTAAGTTGGGTTCCCAATGCCTCTTGGAAACTTGTCCAAAATCGTCCAGTAAACACCGATCCTTGATCGGATATAATCTTTTTAGGCATGCCATGCAACCTCACAATCTCACTGATGAAAAATCTCGCTATGTCAGGTGCCTGATACGTCGTATGCATAGGAATAAAGTGAGCACTCTTCGTCACAGTGTCTACTACTACAAAAAATTGAGTCGTGTCTCCTTGCCATCAGTGGCAATCTAGCAATAAAATCCATCGAAATAACTTCCCATTTCGATTCCGGAATGGCATGTGGTTGAAGTAATCCTGCCGGGTGTCTATGTTCAGCCTTTACCTGCTGACACTCTAGACATCTAGTCACAAGGTTGAATATGTCGGCCTTCATTCCCTTCCAGAAGAATAAGGGTTTAAGGTCTTCCCTCATCTTCGTGACTCTCGGGTGAGCCATGTAAACTGCTCTATGAGCCTCGCTCAGGATCAACATCCTCAACTCGTCGTTTGGCGGTACGTAAATCCAACCTCTAAACCTCATTAAACCATCGCTATCCAATGAATATCCCTCATATCGTGGTACCATCATTGTGTTTTGTCCGATAAAATCCTTGACCTCTGTGTACCAGTCATCATCACACAGTAAAGTGAGAATCTTCTCACATAGATTTGTCTGAAGAGGTAACACCAAAAAGATGCATGGCCTCCAAATCAATGAATCCCCCACTAGATTCATTGTTCCCTTTATGTAAGTAATCTCGAATTCGTACTTGCTAATCAATTCCGACCAATGCCGTTGTCGCGCGTTCAGGTCGCTTTGCATGGAAATGTATTGTAGCCCATAATGATCAGTCTTTAATTCAAATTTTCATCCAACAAGGTAGTGTCTCCCAACCTCCAAGGCATAAATGATGGCTAATAACTCCAAATCGTGCGTCGTGTAGTTTTCCTCATGTCTTCTCAGCTTCCTCGATAGGTAAGCAATCACTCGTCCGTCTTGCATCAAGACTCCGCCTAATCCTTCCTTGGATGCATCAGTGCATACCAAGAAGTCCGCGTTCATGTTAGGGACCTTTAGTAGAGGCGCTGTCATCAACAACTCCTTAAGCCTCCGAAATAATTTCGTGCATTTCTCGGTCCAGACAAACTTCTTGTTTTTCTTCTGCAATTCCCTGATCGGATTTGCTATCCTTGAAATGCCTCGACAAACCGTCGATAGTATCCTGCTAAACCCAGAAAACTACGCACTTCTATGACATTCGTCGGTGTAGGCCATTCCATAATAGCCTCAACTTTGGATGGATCCACGGCGATACCTTCGCCGGAGATGACATGCCCTAAGTAGTGAATCCTCGATTTATAAAAATAACATTTGGACAACTTCTCATACAATTTGTGCTCTTGTAGACACTGTAGTGCCAAGCGCAAGTGCTCGTCATGCTCCCCCGTCATCCGAGAGTAGATCAAGATATCATCAATGAATACTTGGATGAACTTGTCCCAGTACTCGTGGAACACTCCGTTCATCAAACTCATGAATACCCCTGGGGCGTTTGTCAGTCCAAACGGTAAAAAAGTAAACTCGTGATGTCCAAATCTCATCTTAAAGGCGGTCTTAGGGATGTCATCCTGCTTGATCCGCAACTAGTGATACCCTGATCACAATCAATCTTAAAGAAAACTGTCGCACCGTTCATTTGATCGAACAGAGCATCATTTCTTGGTAAGGGATATTGGTTCTCGATCGTAGCCTTGTTGAGTTGATGGTAGTCAACGCAAAACCTCCATGACCCGTCCTTCTTCCGAGTAAAAATAACAGGTGCACCCCACGGTGGCACACTAGGGCGTATTAGTCCTAGGTCCAACAACTCTCTCAGTTGCATTTTCAACTCTTGCAACTACGGGGTCGACATCCGATAAGGTGTTCTTGCTATCGGTTCGGTCCCCGGTTTCAGGTCTATGGTAAACTCGAGTTCCCTTTTTGGCGGTATCCCCGACAACTCCTCTGGAAATACGTCCGCAAACTCCTTCACCATCGAAAGGTGTTCTGGACCTTCCGCTACCCCCTTTTCGTTTAGCGTGAGGATTTCATAAATCTTGCAACCCTTACCATTCTGTAACTGTAAGGAAGAGATGAACCTTAGGGAAACTCCCTGGTTCCGGCCCACAATCACGTGTCTCCGTCCCTCATCATCGATCGATCTCAACCGTTTCATCTTACAGTTGAGTATCGCCTCATGCGATTCCAACCAATCCATACTAATCACGACGTCATAATATCCTAATATCGTGACGTTCAAGTTGACCCTCGTGAAAAACTCTCCTAGGTTAAGGGCACAACCCGTAACCCTTTCTCCAACCTTTTGTTTGGCTTCTGAAGCCATCTCTATGAAGCTAAACTCGTCCTGAACGACTGCCTTCTGGATGACATCATGCAAGTTTTGAGGCATCAAAACATTTAAACCCTTGCATGAAGGTTGTCGTTAAGACCCAACACGAACCTGATGTCCTTAGGCTTCTCAAAGTTAAGGTGTGGAGCTTACCAAAGCAGTGCCATAAAACGTGCATCGTACTCGAGCACCGTACGACCTCCCTGTCGTACGACGTTGGGCTCATTGAGTTGTCGCTCAATGAATTCCTCTGAAATATACCTCTCTCGGAACCGTTCCTCGAACAGTTCCTCATGACATGTCCTCGACGACCATGTTCAGCTATGGCAGGAGCATCTTCCACCATAGAAGAGCACTCCCCTTCAGTTGAAAGACCGCCACACGGACCTTCACATAGGAGGTTTAGTTGCGAAGTGCGAAGAACATCGCCATATTCTCCAACCATGCCTCGACGGCTGTGCCTTCTGGGGCACCCAAGAACTCGGGAAACTTTACCTTCTCGAGTTCCTGGTGGATGCTACCTGTAACGGTCGGGGCACGCGGCGGAACCTCAGCAGGTGTTGGTGCCCTGGCCTCATCTCTGTCCAATCGGCTAATCAGAGCCTTGGACATACGCTGAAAGGATCTCATCATCCCAATAACATTTCCAACTGCCATCTTCTCCTATCCGAGAACCTGCTCGCCTCCCTGGGGGTTAGACCCCTCAGGCGTGGATGCTACTGGAGGCTTCACGCCCCTTCCCTAGCACTCCTTTGTCTGCCTCCATGTGTCCTCCAACCACGATTACTGTGCACGCACACGATCCACTCAATCAACAATAGTATAATAAAATCAACTCATGTCAACGAAATTCGTAGCGAATCCCAAGTTGCGGGTCAAACCGGCTCTGATACCATATGTAACGAACCTCCTCGTTAAGACCACAACTCTGACAACAGGTGCAATTTTTTTTTTCTTTAAGGTGTGTGGTGTAAAGAGGAAACAGACACATTTGACTCTACGTCGCCACCCGACGACCAACAAGACGCAACCAAGATGAACACAACAAGAAGCCATAAGGCGCATGACAATTAACCGCAAGCAATAAATGACCCAGACAAGGAAGAATCCATAACAGTAGAGTTCACTATTTCTGCACAGGAAAGCAGGGCGTTTAATCTTAGTCCTCTTCTCCAAAGAGAGAGAGAAGATGAGATAGGCTCCTGGCCGATTGCTTAGGCAGAAACTAGTGATCTCCGTCAGGTGTGTCGCAAGGGTGGAAACCCTGCCTTTAAAGGGCCCAAGACTCTTGATACAACACATGATTCTTTACACAAAATAAGCACACACACAGACTTATACCCTAGGCTACAGTGGAGGTGTCTATCTCCAGCCCGACACAAGTAGACCACGCAAACAATTGATCACAATCAAGTACAACATCGGTAAGATGAACATCTACGTGCTTTACGGAATGTGAGTGACAAGGTTTCCGACAATGAACAACCAAGTTCAACATTAACAAAATGAACAACTTTCCTCATTACTAAGGCATGATAATTTATGGTACTTAGTTCAAGGTACCTTACATTTTATAAGTCATCATTAACAATAAAATTCAATAGCCTTATGATAAATAACCATGTCATTACCCTTTTACATGATATCTGACCTAACATTGCATTTCATTTTATTTTGAGATGACCTCACCCTTACATATTTCAATGATGTATTTCCATGACATTACTCCTTACACATTACAACAACAATAAATTACAGTAGGGTACCACTGTCATTACCTATCATTGAAAACACCTTGCAACTTAAGATAACAACAACATTACATTTATATGTTATTAATCCCTAACCCTACCCTTTTAATTTATATTACAAGAACATTATTCTTACACATTTCAAGACGAAATATTATGAAGACATTACCTTCGTACATTACAACAACGATCTAATACATAACAGTTTCCTGCCTTCAACAATATAAAGCAAATTTCTTCTTTAATAATTAAATAAAAGAAATACATCATCCCTTTAAATAATTCAAAACTCAACAATTAGGAAACATCATTCTTTTTCTGAAATGCAACTTTTTAAAGACATTCCCTTCTTTAATAATTAATAAAAGAAATACATCCTTTCTTTAAATAATTTAAAACTCAACAATTAGGAAACATCATTCTTTTTCTGAATGCTACTTTTTAAAGACATTCCCTTCTTTAATAATTAAATACAAGAACATGTCTCTTCTTTAATAAATAAATAAAGCATAACACCCTTCTTGAAAAATAAGGAGTAAATCCTTTCTTTACATAAATTAAGAATACATGACCAATTCCTGCTTAAATAAATACGTAAATTATGGTGCCAACTTATAACAAATTTAATTTTTCCTTAACAAATAAAATTTTAGTCACCCAATATTTGATCACCGTCACAATTTACGTTATTCACAAAAGAATAAATCCTACCCTAAATAAATTAGTAACCAGTCCACTAAAATGGCGATACCCTTACCCTAGGGTCAATACATAAAGATAACCATGCATTTATGATTAACATCATTAGGGGAATAACGAGGTAACATCAGGGATTAAAACTGTCAATATATAAACATGGCAACGTATAAAGGAACACATTTAAAGGCATCAAATTAAAAGGCAGTATACCAATTTAGCGATATTTTGCAGTTTAATATTTCATTTCATATCTGCATCGAAATTGCCATTTAAATTAATAACCAGGCCGCATTACAGCTAAACGTTCTTTAAACACTACGGCTACTACAGTTTAATATTTCCTTTCATGTTTGCATTCGATATTGCCATTTAATTAATAACCAGGCCGCATTATAGCTAAGCGTTCTTTAAACACTACGGCTACTACAGTTTAATATTTCCTTTCATGTTTGCATTCGATATAGCCATTTAATTAATAACCACGTCACATTACAGCTAAACGTTCTTTAAACACTACGGCTACTACAGTTTAATATTTCCTTTCATGTTTGCATTCGATATTTCCATTTAATTAATAACCAGGTTGCCTTACGGAAAACGTTCCATCAACACTAATACCCCTGCAATTTAATAGGGCTTGGTTTATAAACGGTTGCAGACAGATTATCCATAAATACATCCTTATTAACTAACACCAACCATTACACTGCCTGAAGCGGCTGGAACATTAACCTATACGGAGTTATCATTTCATTATAAAATAATAAAATCAACCGAGTATCCATAGCTACGAACGATAGATTATGATACAGTAACCTATTATAGGCCACCGAATACCCAGGCCAATACTACGACCCAGAATCTGGAATAAGGAGGGCAACAAAATACTGGCAACGGATATAAAGGTGATAGTATAATATGGCAATAACTACACTGCAGAACACAATAAGTAAGGTATCAGGAAGATCGTGAATCCCTCCTAGATCGGAGTGAAAACACGTGTTTCACGAACAGTCAGCGAATTTAGAGGGCGCACTGTCCCAACAACGGTCTTGCTGTTGGACCAACCCTCAGACCAGCTGTCAGGGAATGGTTGGGAAACCCGGTTTTTAGTCAAGGCGAAAAAGAAGGAGGCAATGGTGGTTGAAAGGGGCGCACACACCTCCAGACAGCGCCACCTTACACGCATGCACTCACCCGACATACAAGGAAGCGACACACAGGCATGAAGGGAGAAGACGATACCTAGCAGGGCAGGTAAATCTCAGAACAGATTTATTGAAGCAGAGCGGGCGCAGGACAGAACATATGCTACCCAACCTCACGCAGATGCAGAGTATTAGGTGGATGTGCGAGTATTTTCTTGCAGCCGATGGAGGCCCGATCTGGCAAAAGATCAAGGCCACACAGTCACTGATATGAGCCCAAAGTTTTTTTCTTTTTTTTCTTTTTAGCAGAGGAAGGATCCCACAACCCCGACGCAAATAAAACCGTCGTGGTAAAAATAAAAATTTATCTTTTACTTCAGGCGCATCAATGGAGAATGGAATCGAGGTAAAAATCATAATACAAAGGTCCAAGGAAAGGAATGATCACATCCCGAGTTGTGCCAGAATTCCCCAAGAGGTTAATCAAACGAGATTTATCATAGAAGGGACCATTCTAAATGTTAAATTGTGCTAGAATCAGTTGTTCGCCGAATAGTAACCTCGTTATACAAAATAAAAAGAATTGTTGTTCAATCAATTTACAGGTGTGCAACGAAGGGATACAAGATTAACAATTAAAATCGTTGTTAAATTAATTAAGGAACCTGCAGTAGAGAAATAAGAGTATCGAGGGCTGTGATGCCCATCCGGGGTCTCTTAAGGACAAGGTCTGTCATTTATGGCCATCTAGCAAGGAGAATTCACTGGAAATTAAAAACGACAATCAAAAATTTGCTCACAATAAGCATACGGTCTGTGAGAAAATTTGAGAGAATTCACTGGCCTTCAACAAGGTAATGGGTGGAAATTCTAGCAAGGTTATAATGGCCGACTATAAGTTCATTGAAGGATACTATGGCTGAAATACTATCACTCGGTAAATCATTGCAGCAAGATCAAGAATACATAAGGTATGAGAACCTTAATAATAAAACTGTAGATACGATTTTAATCGCTGAGCATATAACTAAAAAAATTCATTAAGTCCATCTACCACCCCTACAAGGAGAAAGCATACCTGTTGCCTTATCGCTATCTTGATTGACGTCCACACCTCGTTCCCGCTCCCGCTCCATGTCGCTCCCGCTCGCCGACCGTTGAGACTGCACCGGTACCTCCTAGCCAAACTGTAGGGGTACTTTGCTTCCCCCTTAGCCCCCCGAGCCGCAAAGGGGCCACACACAGCCCAGACAGTAACCTAGCTTCCCATATCACCTCCAAGGCTGAGCCACCACTCAATCAGCTGAGTAAATCCCCAACTCCTCACAAGCAATCAATCCAGTTTGCCATTTTGGCAGCATGACAATACCTCATAGTAGATCCCCTTCTTTTCCCCCACGTCCTTTATTTTATTCTCTTTTTGACCTAATCCCATTAGGTTTTCATCAAAAACCCTAATTCATATTTCTTTTAAGTTTCCCCCCCATTTTATTTATTTCTTTTTTTTTATTTCTTTTTTTGAAAACTCAATAATGTAAATGCGCCTAAGCATCTTTTCATTATATATATATATATTTCTTTTAAACTCCCTTTAGTTAACTAATTAATTTCTTCTTTTCAAATTTACAACCACCTAAATGAATTAATTTCTTAAATCTCTTTATTTTACCCTACACACATTATGAAGACTCACATTAGCTTAAGTGGGTTTTTTTTGTTCAATTTTATTATTAGCACCTGTATTGTATTGTTAATGCTTAGCTAGTAGGAAAAGAAATTCTAATGTTATTTGAATTGCAGAGCTATTGTGAGATAGAATATAATGGCGTTGTTATTAGGAGATGGTTAAGTTTTGATTATTATGTTAGGGCGAAGTAGTAGTACCTTCACTAAAAAGACAAATTATCAAGCGTATTACTGGGAATGAGGAAAGGCCTTATGTACACAATTATGTAAGGAATTACTTTATGAATTCAATTAACGGAGGAACTGTTTTATGTATTTAATTAAGGAAGGAAAATCCTTGGTTTAGGTGGAGGTTGCAAATCATAGGGCGAATGAATATTTAATGTATAGTCTTGAATTATGTTTTTTTTTGACAAAGGGCTCAAATTCTGAACTGGCGACGCGTGGTTAGGGGAATTGTTTAAGGGTTTATTCAGGTGTTGATGAATTAGGGCTATTTAGGCTGACTCCTTCATCCACATTATTGCGACGTTCCCTTCAGGACGCACCACGTGCTCCAAGGGTGCCACTCGCCTCTTGAGTTTCTTTTGTGCGACGTGCCCTTCAGGATGCACCTCATGCTCCAAGGGTGCCACTCGCCAACTGAGTTTATTTTGTGCGACGTTCCCTTCAGGATGCACCACGTGCTCCAAGGGTGCCACTCTCCAAATGAGTTTCTTCTTTGCGACGTGCCCTTCAGGATGCACTACGTGCTCCAAGGGTGCCACTCGCCAGCTGGACTGATTGGTAGACATCTATAACCCGTGGAGTCAATACTCCGCCAGGTGAACTTGTGGGAGACTAAGGGTTCTAAGGAATAAGGCCCCCGCCTTATTGTGTTCCCCTTAGAATCATCGTGAGAGACTGTCGTAGTGTTCCCTCATGGCATCGTGGATCCTCTCGAACTAGGTAATCGTTAATATCCAGTTCGGGCCACGGCGAGAGTGCTAGCAGGCGGTCGTAGGGCTGTTGTCCACCCCTCTCCCTCAACCTCTCTGGAAATCGTGTGTGGTCCCTTTACTCCATATGTGAGTCTGGTCGGCAAGCTATCGTCAGCCTCCATCATCAACAATCATGTTAGAAATGTCAACATCATATCATCAAATCAAATGAAATATCACAGTAAATAAATCAACCCAATAGCAGACTCCCTGACTCAATCTGGAGTCCAAGTGGGTTCTACCGATGCGTATGCATCCTCAAGGTCGAAAACCTTGCACACTCAATAAAACAGAGTCAGCAGCACCTGTGTCAATCAAAACTAGTAAAACATCATGTCGTCTGTCAATCGCATCATAATCAAGTATAAATGGTTTAACATCACAAAAGTCCAGATCACTTGCGAGCAAGTGTCCTCAAAAAATAAGTTTTCTCAGTGCGCTAGAGCATGATGCTACATTTCCCTATATGGAGTTAAGTGTTATTTTAGTTATACCTTTCTACTTCATTAAATCATATCCTATATGTAGAATGAGTTATAATGGTTTTGTCCCAATGTTTGCAGGGTTTCGGCTACGCAGATACCTGGAGGACAATTACTGTTGTCTGTGTGAAAGGTAATTGTGTTCAATTATGCCCTCCTCCAGAAGCTCCGACAATTTCAATCACAAGGGTTTATTCTCTGTGATAGAGGTTATTTAGTGTTTTGATACTTCAGTTGTTAAATTCCATAGCCCAAACGAGGGTTGATTTCAAAACTAAAGGATTGGCTGAAAAAAAATCTCAATCAGGTTTTTATTATGTTGTAACTTGACATTTGAAAAAGTAAATATGTTTATCTTCTCTTGCCCTATCATACATCTACGCAAACGAAATCCCTGAAATTATAAGATTTCCTTTCATGAATGGTATTAACCGATCCATGCCTTAGGTAATTATACAGAGCTAGATTAAAAGTTTATGTATTCTGTCATTTATGCTTGGTTTAGTTTCTTTACAAAAATAATCATATGCAAAGGCCATTTGCTAAGTATGCAATATCCTACTTCTGCAACCTAAGGTATTATTTATGTCAAACAAGAGGGCATATGTATACTCAGACTACTTCTATGAATTTCACAATAATTTTTCATAACTCTCTATTTGTTTATACTTTTCCTCTTACTTTCGTTCTAAGAAAAAAAAATGGATGTGTGACATAATTATAATTTTCGTCTTCACTAACAGGTCCAACCGCTTTAATCTATAAGTCTATAAAAATACTATCCATCAAGCCAAAGTTTGGTACTATGACGAGACGTAGGAGGGGTCTCCAAACTCTTTGTTAGGGGTATTTTCTTTACTCAGAAAAACAGTTGATTACCGATAGACAAATGAGTTTGTTGGTATAATAAAACAATCACTCTCTGTGCGAGAGAATTTTCGGTTAGAGTTACTAGATTCTCTTTTAGTCAATATTGACTATACAAAACTCCAACAGTAAATAGATCTGTACATCTATGTATACATGTATATAAAAATTTAATTTTTATCATATAATTTCATAACTATATACCAATGTTCTGTAGGATCTATATTTGGTTTCCTGGAAATTTTAATTATAGATTTTCATATAGTCTAGTTTGCATATATATATATCTATATACTTGCTTCATTCTAGTTATACATGAACAAATCTGTCTACAATTTAATTATAGACAGGAGACACATAATTGTAGTTAATCTACTCCTTTCCATATTCAGTTATATGTATACTTATAGGTGTTTTTGTCTAGCATTCTCACTATAGGAGGTACAACTCTAGAATTTGGTAGTCAATCACAACTTCGCACCAACAGATACATTACATCCAAAAACAATATTTCACCTTCCGTAATAGATACATTTCAACAGTCAGATGTAATGATTCAAGTAGACATATTACAGTAATTGATATGACCCTCCACAGATATGCCTTACAGTAATAGACATAATCATTCAAATAGATGCATTACAATAAATAGATATAATCATGCAACAGATACATTACAACAATTAGATATAGTCATTCAAACAGATAAGGGTAGAGAAACATATCTGAACAGTCTCGCGGGAATACAAGGGGAACAACCACATTCCTCCCAACCGTATAACAAGGCAGCCAAATCACTTGCCTTATTCACCCCCTAGCATGACCATGAGTCCATGAGGGAAAACTTGGAATCTCCTCTTCAACAATGTCTTCTTCTCATTGTCATCCTTGCATTGCCTCACATTTAATATTTAGTGTTCATAACAACAAGTACACAATAGTTCCTTTCCCAAAATACTAGGCAGTGTCCTACCTCATCACATATGTGATTTATCAATAAAATCTTTTTTCCTAGGCCTTTTTCCCTCCCTTGGGAATTTTCTCATCTTTCTAATTCCCTGATTTTTAGGGGCTACCAATGGCCAAATCTATGATTTGTCACTTGTAACAATCAGCCCAAAGGTAGTTCCAACATGTCCCCCACTCATGGAGTCATGGTCAACTGATCTTAACATGGATGTTCCATTTTTCCTCCTGCAACCAATATAAAATATTATGTTTTCATACAAGTGTCATAGTCAAATAGTTAGTTGGGTCAAATTAGATCTCTACCCAGCAGTCATAATAATTAATTACCATTATCAAATTTGAAATTCGGAATTTCCATAAATGGCACAAATTTTCCAAATTCGAATTTACTGAAAACAGAATAATTTTCTAACAAATTTAAAATTTCAAAAATACTTTATTTTTTGGGGATGTCACACGAAGGGTTCCACTCGCCTCTTTCCATTTTTCTTGCATGAAATGCCCTTCAGGATGCACCACGTGGTCTAAGGGTTCCACTCGCCTCTTGAATGACTTGGTATAAATCAAAATCCCCTAGATTAAATACTCCTCTAGGTGATCTTGTGGGAGACTAAGGGCCTCTAAGGAATAAGGCCCCTGCCTTATTGTGTGCCCCTTAGAATCATCGTGAGTGACTATCGCAGTCTACCCTCATGGCATTGTGGGTCCTCTTGAACTAGGTAATCATTAACCTATTGTTCGAGCCATGACGAGAGTGCTAGTAGGTTGTGGTAGGGTTGTTGTCCACACCTCTCCCTCAACATCTCTGGTAGTCCTGCGTGACCCCTCTACTCCACATGTGATTCTGGTCGACAAGCTATCATCAACCTGCATCACCAACGAATCATGTCAAAATATATCCATAAACATATCATCTAATCAGATGCACTAATATCACATATAAAATAATCAAACCCCAATAGTTCACTCCCTGACTCGATCCAGAGTCCAAGGGGTTCCATCGATGCCTTTGCATCCTCGAGGTCCAAAATCCTTCACACTCAATAAAACCAAGTCAATAACACCTATCTAAGTCAATGCAACAAAACAACATGTCATCACCCATGACGCCTCATCATCAAAATCAAATGTTTAATAGTATAATAATTTGGATCACTTGAGAGAAAGTGTCCTCAAAGAATAAGTTCACTTAGCGTGCGCAAGAGCGGGATGTTACAAATTCCAACATGTGAAATTCTTCTTCCTTTTTAGTCAACTGTATCTTCAAGTCTTTTTCTATTTCCTTAGCTTCTTGAAGTTGATCCTTTAGACTCTTGACTATTTCTTTTATCTCATCAAAGACTTCTTTGCATTTATGGGCTTTGTCATATGTATTCAATTATTTTATTTATTTTGTTAGATCAACAAATTCATTTTTCAATCTTTTGATTTCTTGTTTGTTTTCCAAATCAATCCTTTTGAGGTCGACAACATCCAATTCCAGAGTGTAAGGTGGTTCTTCATTTTTGGTCATCTCACTCTTCAGTGTTTCTTCACTTTCCTTAGCTTCTTCAAGTTGAGTCTTTAGGTTGTTGACCATTTATTTTGTTTCTTCTAATTATTTTGTGCATTTATTGAGTTTTTCATATTCCTTCAACTCGTTCATTTATTTTTTTAGATCAACAACTTTATTCTTTAATCTATTGATCTCTTCTTATTTGTATTATAGTTGAATAATTTGTTCTTTCTCTTCATGGATGTTAGGTTGATCTAACTATTGTAGTATCAACATATCTTTCTTTTGAAGTTTCCCCAACTCTTCTATGTTTATTTTTCAATAAGCTAGGCTTAAGCATGAAGTTCATTCCATATTATCATTTTACTTAAACCATAACCAATTATGTTGCAACAACCAATATCACAAGAAGAAACACCATGCAAAAGTACACAAGAATTATCCTCAAAAACCCTTCTCGACAACGGAAGAAAACCCATCCAATCCTTTGTTATATTCTTCAAGAGAAAGACCTTCACCACCAAGAAAACCTAACATACAAAAGGGTGCTCACAAACCCTAGAATACTAGCTCCCAAGAGAGGTTTTCACTTCTCCCAAGTAGATGTACTTGGTGAAATATCGAAACTCACACACAATATATGTTTCCTCAATGGGTTATTTACCTTTACTTATACTAGACTAAACCTGTCAACAGAAGTCTATATTGGCACAACAGGGCCAACTTCAATAGCTCACAATCTAAATAATATTAACTAGATTAATTATCTTTTACATTGATTATTAATCACATGAAGGTGGGGCCGACCTCTAACCTTTACATTACAATTAGGGTTATGAATCTTGAACAATATAGCAAGGGATATTATACACCCACTAATGCTCATCAACTAGGGGCACATCCATAGGGCTGTCCATATCTCTAGCTCACTACATTACACAGAAGAACCACTTCTTCACTAGTGCTCAACCAATAGGATCACGTTCAAATTTTCTTGTCTAGAGGCACATCCACTCAACAGATTGTATTTTCCACTACATTACACAGGAGAGTCATATAGAGTTTCTCATCAACTATATTTGCATAGGAGTCTAATACATCATCTTCATTTATGTTCTCATGACGATGCACCTAGCACTTTGGGATTTCACACTTTCACCTTGTGCTCGGCCATAGGCATGTCCAACTCTACAGATCTCTTTTCTCACTGCATTACGTAGGAGAATCATATAGATTTCTTCTCAACTCTCTTTAAGGAGGAGGCCATCTATACATTCCATATTTGTTGTATATAGGGACCACACACCCCTCTTAGGGGATCTCTCTCAGGTTTGTGTTCTGAAGAATGTCTCACGTAGCTACAATCATCAACACTACCTATTAGCTAGGTAGGCATTATTCATCATTCCAAATTTTACATAGATGTATTTTGAACTTGGTTATTGGTTGTAGATATCAACACTCCCTCTCAGCTAGGGAGGTATCCTTCACCAAGATAATTTGGTGAATATGTCTACAATCTGCTCATGTGTAGGAAGGTATTGCAAGTGTACTATTTTCCTCTGCATCATGTCTCTGATATAATGATATTTTATCAAAATGTGCTTCTATATTATCATGAAACACTGGGTTCTCAAAGATATTTACACACAACTCTGGTTATCATCATAGGATCCATCTCATGATCAAGTAAATTTGTTAGAATCTTGTAAAGTTATATTTCTTTGCACACTCGATGCTACATACTCTGCTTCTATATTACATAAGGGCACAGGTCTTTGTTTCCTTTTGCACCAGGAAACCATGGAAAACTTCACGACAAAACAACAACTGGATGTGCTCATCCAGTCCATTGTACTTTATGTCCATTCTGCGCATCCCTGCAAACTCAATTCTACACTAGAGACATATCACATGCCATATCTAATTGTGCCTCGTAGATATCACAATAGATGTTTTGTTATTGTCTAGTGAGTCTTTCTTGGCTGAATCATGGAATGAGTAAGTACACTCACTGCATAGCATGAATCAAGTATGGTGTTAACAATATACATCAGTGATCCAATCAACTATGGATTCATATCGTCTGAATCATCATCATTCACTTTACTCAAATCCATCACCATGCATTTGCATTCTGTCATACTAAACTTCTTTAATATGCCCATTTTATATTTTCCTTGACTTAGGAAAATATCATCGATACTTTTTCATACTTCTTGTCCCAAGAAGTAGTGCATCATAATCATATCCTTCATCTTGAAATCAGAAGTTAAACTTTACTTGTATCCAACAACAAGGATTTTTGAATAAGTCATATAGGTTTGGATCAACAATACTCTTGCTGAAACACAAACTCATCAAGAATCCATCCATATGATATAGTTTCCAACTCATGGATGGTAGTACAGATGGAAGTGTATCAAGCTTATAGGATCAATTGTCTCATCATAGACAACTCCCTATGTTTGTGAGAATCCTCTAGATATATATCTCACTTTGTATTTCTCGATACTTCCATCAGTTGCATGCTTGATCTTATAGATCCACTTGGAAGTGACCATAGACTTCCCTTCTAGTCCCTGAACAATATCTTATACATCATTCTTTAAGATTTATTGGTATTCTTCTATTATGGTATCTTTCCATACCTCTTCTCTCGTTGCTTCTCTAAGACAAGGAGGCTCAGAGTCAATGAAGTGGCTCATGACTAAAGGATAGCTCAAAAATATATTTTGCCTTTTTGGGTTGTTCCTTGAGAGGCTTGTATGTTTCTCTCCCTCCTACAGAGTGAGCCTAGGTAGGGATTTTATGCCCTATTGCAATATCTTTGAACATATCAACTAGAGAAATTGGATCAGCTTGAATAATTTCTATCTCCCTCTTAACTCCTGAAGGGGGAGAAGGCATTTTCTTGCTATCAATATCCATCTGAGATTCTATGGATATTTGAAAGGCTATCTCTTCTTCAAGGAAAACATCTATGTTTATCTCAATATGTCTTTCACCAGGGATGTTGATCTGGAATGTCTTCACATATTCATTGTTATCCCATAAATGTGTCCTTTCCTTATGAAGGGTCTAGCTTGGACTTATTCTCTTTGGGTAGATGAAAATACACTAGGCACCCAAATATCCTTAATTGTTCAATCTCAGGCCTCACTATCGCAAAGGCTTCTTGTTCTGAACATATATTGTGTCATGCATACTTCTACCCATAGAATCATAGAAAGATTTTGACCATGAATTATTGCATTGGTTGCCTCAATGCTGGTTCTATTCTTCCTCTTTCTCAAATAGTTTTGACCCCTTCTGAGTCAAGTGACTCCCTCTGAAGGATAAACATCTTCCTTTTTTGTTAACCTATCTCGAACAAGAAAAAAAGAGGAACCAAAACAATAATATCTCCTAAAGGAGAATAATGAGTACATCTCTAGAATCAAAACAATTATCAACTGTTGTCATAGCTACAACACCTACTTGTAATGTAGAAAAATTTATAAATATAGGTTATATGAATGACAATTACAACAATCAAACCTGGATTCTTCACTTCTAGTGTGTTGTTCCTCTGAATTCACTGAATTACCTCTGGATCCATGACTCAGCAAAAGATTCCTTCCTCTTGCAATTTCCCTTATGACAATGATATAAATAATATATATACAAGTGCATACCTCAGGGAGTTGATATGATTTCTCCAATGGCACCTCATTGATCTCTATCCTCTTGATGTCTCCATGAAGAGGGTAGTCATAGTGTCACCTTTTCGTATCACCCACAATAAGCCTAACTCTGAAGTATTGTCTTCGAGGAACTTGAAGTTGCTTGATCCATAAAGCTTATCTTTCCTCATAGTTTTGTTTAGTATAAGTTTAGATTCTTCACAAACCCTTGTCAACTAGGCTAGAAAACCTAACGACTAGGTTAGGCTAGCACTTTTAGATTTTGTTGGACTTATAACTTCTGTAACATCCCCAAAAATAAATTATTTTTTTTAATTTAAAATTTCTTAGGAAATTTATTCCATTTTTGGTAAATTCGAAATTGAAAAATTTCTGTCATTTATGGCAATTCTGAATTTCGAATTTGGTTAATTGTAATTAATGATTTGACTATTGGGTAGAGATCTAGTTTGACCCAACTAACTACTTGACTATGACACTTTTATGAAAAAAAATTATTTTATAATCATTGCAGGAGGAAAAATGGAACAACCATGCTGAAATCAGCTGACCATGACTCCATGAGTGGGGAACATGTTGGAACTACCTCAAGGTTGTTTGTTACAAGTGGAAAATCAGGAATTTGGCCATTCGAAGCCCTTGAAAATTAGGGATTTCGAAATATGCAAAAATTCCCAAGAGGGAAAAAGACCTAGGCACTTTGGATGTTGGATATATGGAATATGTGAGGAGGCAGGATGTTGCCTAGTATGTTGGGGGGAAATATTATTGATTGCTTAGTGTTATGAACACTACTTGTTGAGTGTGAGGAAAGGAGAATATTGTTGAAGATGAAAGGCATTTGTTGAGGAAGAACTTTGATTTATCCCGCATGCACTCATGGTCAAGCTAAGGGGTGAATAGGACAAGTGATTTGGTTGTTCTTCTCTAAGGTTGGGAAGAAGGTGTATGTTCCATTTGTTATTCGAAGACTTTGCTCATATATTTATACTTTCTCCTTCTCTGTTTACATGTCATGATGAATTATTTCCGGATGGAAATTTTTATTTGATTTAGATATATGCACAATGTTCTATTATTTAATTTTAAAGAAAACTGTAACTCTAATTTTGTGGATCCTACTCCATTAATTATGTTAGGAATCTCGTTGCCAGTTCAATGCATGTTATATATTGGATCTTTATGTTAGTAATCATCATTGGAGATAAATCTAGGTATCTTGAACATTTCATACCCATACTACATATGCAATTCAAGTACATAATTAAATCATCCACCATAAAGATTTAGCACCTCTACTCACGATGACTATATACAAATTGAAGCACTCAGTAGAAGTTGTAATAAGTTGAAGCACTACTTTAGAACCCGGTTACCTTTTTTTACATGGAACGACTTTGAGTCAAAAGACTTATGAGAAAGCAAACCCTACGAGGAAGTAAAGACATTTATGAGAATGAGAAAACCAATGGAACTCTGAAACAAATTAGATTAAAAAGAAAATCTAATACAACCTCTATGCTACAGAACAACTTGATATCCATGAATTTGAATCATCACTTAACTTACTGTCTGGATCAGATGTATCACCACATGGTTGAGGAAGACACCCACAAAATGGAAGGGAAAAGTGGGTCAAGGTCGAACTGATGGGTGCCTCAAAAAACATCAGGAGGTCCCATCATTAGATTGATGCAAGCAATTCATTACCAATAAAAATAAAACTTATAAGGAACTGTAAATTAAAATGATTAAATCATACAAAGATCCTACACTACCAAAATCGCACAAAATTACTAAACTATTGCAACCATGAGACTTCACCCTTGCCCCTGTAATAACTTTTATGTTTGGATGGCCAATGATAATAAACAACAAGAGTCAACAGGGTTCAATATGGTTGGAAAACCCTGTCGACAGAGACAAGACGAAAACCCTCTAGTTCTTGGAAAACCAAGAATCATGGAATGATTATGAAATAACCCTACCAGGAAAATTATTTAAAGACACTCTGAGGTAATGTTTCGCAGTGAAACCATCACCTCTCCTAAACGCGTTGAGTTATAGTTAATAAATCTTGTGGATATCCCTAGTCTTTGAATAATACAGAACAACTATTTTGTTTATCTTACAGTAAATATTTCAAGGGAGGATCGAGTATGCCATGACTCCTTACGGGTAGGTCAGGGAACGATAAAGGTTCAACACATTGAAATACGACTTTCTCATACAAAAAATTCAATAACGACCGATATAAAATGACTGGTTACATAGGGGAGAGTTGAACCCCCAAGCTTGATGAAGAACCCTGGTAGAACTTTATTTTGTCTAAACACAGAGTTAAAACTTTGGCCATGGTTCTAGTACACAGAAAACCTTCTAATATTAAATCACTTAGGGTTCAAAAAAGAAAAGTGTTCGTTACATCCCAGATGGAGGCCGAAAGAAAATAAGTTATGAAATGATAGCTCTCGGCTTCAATCGAATCCTATCTTCATTTTAGTAGCCTAAATTCTTATTCAAGAACCTTACAAAAAAAAAAATTAACCAATTAAAAAAGTTTCAAACACTCGAGAAGATACATGTAAAATCTATGTATACTTCTAGACAAGGTAAATTTGTAGGATAAAGAAAATAACCAGCATAGAAAAATGCTTACCTTTCAAAGTCTCCAACTAGGGTTCTCTAAAGGCACTCCGGTCATCGATGAGAGTCCTAGTATCATGTCGCTGACTGTTTTGTTTGGACCGAGATTAACAAAGGTCGTATGTTCAAATTTTGTGTTTACAAAAGGATTGGGTTCGACAAAGAAACAATACTGGGAAACATTTCCCGAAAATCCGAGTAATGGGTGAGTAAAGGATACGAGCCGAGGCCATGTGATCATTCTGAGGTGGTGAAAGCACAATGGGCATGAAGGTTGAGCATTAACCCTAGGAGTATGCCACCCAACCTCTATTTAATATCGCAGGAAGGGTATTTAAGTCTTGACAGTATGCTCCTGCCACCTTACTTAATGCTAAGTTATGGAGGAGGTTAAGTGCAAAGGATTTAGGTTGAGATCACTCTCTTTTGGTCGTTCTGGTTATGGTTTGACACTTAACCATAGACCAAAACTAGTAGACCACCTTGAAGGAGAATTTAAGAAAACCAAACCGGATACCTTTGATGGGGAGTCCAGAACAGGGGAAGAAGCTAAAGCATGGTTACTGGACATCAAAAAGTATTTCTAGATATACAATTATTCCAGCAATATTAAAGTGAGAATGGCCATCTATAATCTGAAAGGAAAAGCCAGCATTTGGTGGAAAGACCTGAAATTGGCCAAGGGACTAAAGGAAAAACATATGGAATGGTATGACTTTAAGAAACAATATCTATCAGAAAGATACGATGAAAGAAAAACTAAAGAATTTTACGAGCTACAACTTGGTCAAATGACTATGGAGGATATGATAAACAAATTCTTGGAATTACTAAGGTTTCTACCTTATATTTGGGAGGATAAAGTAAAAATCCAGTGGTTTCTAAGATTTTTACCATAGTCTTACAAGGACAAAATCAAGTTTGATAACCCCAAGTCCTTGAGTGAAGTATTCAAGAAAGATCGAATGTGTTATGACCAATACAAATAGCGGGCAGAGTTTCCGAAATCTTGGAAGGATAAGAAATAAGACCGGATGAACCAGTGGAAGAAAGGATACCATCCAACTCTTTATTGAAATGCAACAAAAATATTTCCCTGGAAATATTTTCATTCCAACAATACAAATACGCAAGGCAACGGTAAACTAGAAAATCTAGGAATGAAGAAGTTTGGGGATAGTCCTCGTGAACCAATAAATTGTTGGGAATGTGGAGAAACTCATCTAAGCATGAACTGTCCACATTTAAATTCAACAAATAGAATTGTTGTTCATAATTTGCAGGAAGCCTCGACGGTGGGTGATGTGGACAAAAGCCTCCATCAGATAAATGAAGTCATGGATGGCGAGCAAGCTGACCACCAGTCCTCTATGGTGGAAATCGAAGGTAAAATCAATAACACTCAAATTTTTGTTTTAATTGATCCTCGAGCTATGTTAAGTTATATCACTCTTGGTGTACTAGAGTGAAATAAACTTAAGAGAATGAGACATACAAAATTATGGATGGTACAACTAGCAACAAGAACTAAAAGGAAAGTGGTTGACTTTATTTTTGATTATGAGTTCAGTTCAGGTGGTCAAAACATAAATCCAAATCTGAACATTCTACCAGTAGGGTCCTATGACGTAATTATCTGAATGGATTGGTTAGGAAGGCATAAAGCAGTGCTAGATTGTTATGCAAAGTCACTTAAGTATAAAGACGAAAATGACATCACTAGAGCAACACAAGGTATACAAAAACCAATATTAGTTAGACAAGTCACAGCAATGCAATTCAAGAAATGGATGAGAAAAGGGTGTCAAGTTTACGCCATCCAAGTAACAAACCTATTAGAAAAAGAAGATAAACCCAACTTTGAAGACTTTGTTGTTCTACGTGATTTTAGAGAGGTCTTTGTTGATGAAATACCTGAATTACCCCCTAGAAGGGAAATAGACTTTTCTATAGACCTGCTAGCTGGTTCACACCCTATCTCTAAAGAACCTTACCGAATGAGTTTACCATAATTGACAGAATTAAAAATTCAACTACAGGAATTATTGGATAAAGAGTATATTAGACTGAGTGTTTCACCATGGGGAGAACCAATCCTCTTTGTGAAAAATAAACATGGTACTCTAATACTATGTATCGACTATAGACATTCGAATAAAATGAATATTAAAAGACAAGTACCCCTTACCTAGAATAAAGGATCTCTTCGATCAAGTAGCTGCGGCAAAAATCTTTTCGAAGTTGGATTTACGATTCGGATATCACCAACGCAAGATAAAAGATGAGGACATAAGAAAAAAAACTTTTCAAGCAAGATACGAACATTACGAATTTGTAGTTATACCTTTTGGACTCACTAACGCACGAGCCACATTTATGTGTCTAATGAAAAGTATTTTCAGTCAGTACTTGGACAAGTTCGTATTGGTATTTATCGACGATATTATGGTCTATTCTAAAACAAAAGAAGAACATGAATAACACTTAAGGATAGTTCTACAAACTTTGAGTAAGCACAACCTCTATGCTAAATTCGATAAGTGTGATTTTTTATCAAAATAAAATACAGTACCTCAGACATGTAATTTATGCAGAAGGCATTGCAGTCGACCCTGAGAAAATAAGAGCCATCATGGAATGGTTGGTACCTAAAGATGTAACAGATATCTAGTCATTCATGGGAATCACAGGATATTACCGTAGATTTATAGAGGGATTCTCCAAAATTGCATACCCTATCACATCTCTACAAAAGAAGGGAACCAATTTTAACTCGTCACAAAAATGTCAAGATAGTTTTAATAAGTTAAATGAATTATTAACCACCGTACCCATTTTAAAAGTAGCATATCCAGACAAAGACTTCATCGTCTATGTAGATGGGAGTAAAGGAGGACTAGGTGGTGTCCTAACTCAAGGACACGTTATTTGTTATGAGTCCCCGAAATTAAAGGAGCATGAGAAAAACTACGTCAATATTGACTTAGAATTGGCTACGGTATTACATGCCTTAAAAATGTGGCGACACTACATAATGGGCAGAAAGTTTCTATTACTAATAGATAATAGCGGTGTGGAATATTTGTTTATTCTACCAGATCTTAATGCAAGGCAAGCAAGGTGACTAGCTTTCTTATGCGAATTCGACTTTCAGGTAAAACATATCAAGGGTAAGGAAAATAAGGTAGCATATACTATAAGCAAAAGAGTCCATGGGTTATTTCAAATAAATGTGAGTAGGACAGAAAGTGATCTGGAGCAGAAAATAAGGACTGCAGGTATTAACGACGAAAATTACACTAAGATGGTGGTAGAATTACAAAACACGCAAGCAACCTCAGACAAACCAGATTTGGGTATCGATAAAAATGGCCTATTATGATTTAAAAATAGACATTACATACCAGATTCGGCAGATTTAAAAATAACAGTTTTGGATGAAGTGCATAATAAATCGTATTCTGGTCATCTAGGATACCGGAAAATGATAACAACACTTAGAAGATTACTTTATTGGCCTAATATGAAGGGTGAAAGAGTATAATACTTAGATAAGTGCCAATATTTTCAGCAGGTAAAGACCGAACACCAGCATCCAGCCGACCTATTACAACCCTTACCAGTACCAGAATGGAAAGGGGAGACCATATCGCTAGAATTTATTACAGGTTTTCCTAAAACTCATAAACATAATGATTCTATTATGGTTGTAACCGATAAAGTCAGTAAGTCTGCACACTTTATTCATGTAAAGTCTACTTTTAAAGCTATAAACATCACTGAAATATTTATGAAAGAAATTTTTATACTGCATGGTATTCCTAAAATGGTGATTTCGGATAGAGACATAAAATTCACATCGGCTCTTTGGAAAGAATTGTTTGCAGGGCTAAATACTAATTTGAATTTCAATACTAGTTATCATACACAAACGAATGGACAGATTGAAAGAACGAACCAAATCGTAGAGTATATGCTCCGCATGTATGTAAGAACAAAACCAAGCAAGTGGGAAGACTACCTACACTTGGTAGAATTAGCATATAACAATGGGTACCAAACTCTGGCTAAATTGAGCCCCTTTGAAGTACTCTACAAAAAAAATTGTACGACTCCAATTAGTTGGGACAACCCAGTTGATAGATTCATGGTTGGACCAAAGATGCTCCAAGAAATGGAAAGTACGGTAAGACAGGTACAACATAACTTAAAAGAGGCATAGGAAAAACATAAGAGTTATGAGGACCAAAAAAGAAGACACTTAGAGTTTCAAGTGGGAGTTCATGTTTACTTAAAAGTCAAAGCCTGGAAGAGTTCACTAAATCTAGGGAACTGTGCCAAGTTGGCACCCTGGTTTTGTGGGCCCTTCGAGATTCTAGCTCAAATCGGACCCATAGCATACTAACTTGCACTTCTAGCCAATCTAAAAATTCATAATGTATTTCATGTTTCTTTGTTAAATAATTATGTTCATGACCCTACTCATATGATCGATTGGAACTTGGTGTAGGTGGAACCATAAGGAGAGTTCCAGGTGCAACCCATGTGTACTCTGGAGCGGTGAGAAATAACACATTGGAACAGAGTCGTCACTCAGGTAAAGGTGCAATGGAAGCACTTTAGCCTGAAGGAGGCCACTTGGGAGTTAGAGGGAGATTTGCGGAAATATCATCCAATTTTGTTCCAAGAAAGGAACGAACACTGAGGACAGTGGTTTATTGAAGGGGGAAAGGATGTAACATCCCCAAAAATAATTTTTTTTTTTTATTTAAAATTTCTTGGGAAATTTATTTCACTTTTGGTAAATTCGAAATTGTAAATTTTTTTCTATTTATGGAAATTCTGAATTCTGAATTTGGTTAATTGTAATTAATAATTTGATTGTTGGGTAGAGATATTTGACCCAACTGACTACTTGACTATGACACTTGTATGAAACAAAATATTTTATAATCATTGAAGGAGGACAAATGGAACAACCATGTTGAAATCAGCTAATCATGACTCCATGAGTGGGGAACATGTTTGAACTACCTCACGGATGTTTGTTACATGTGGAAAATCAGGAATTTGGCCATTGGCAGACCCTGAAAATCGGGGATTTGGAAATCTATGAAAATTTCCAAGAGGGAAAAAGACCTAGGCACTTTGGATGTTGGATATATGGCATATTTGAGGAGGAAGGATGTTGGCTAGTATGTTGGGGGGAAATATTACTGATTTCTTGTTGTTATGAACACTACTTGTTGAGTGTGAGGCAAGGAGAAGATTTATGAAGTTGAAAGGCATTTGTTGAGGAAGAATTCCGAGTTATCCCTCATGGACTCATGGTCAGGCTAGGGAGTGAACAGGACAACTGATTTGGTTGTCTTGCTCTAAGGTTGGGAGGAACGTGGTTAGTCCATTTTTTATTCGACAACTTTGCTCAGATATGTCTAATTTCTCCTTCTTTGTCTACGCGTCATGATGAATTATTTTTTGATGGAAATTTTTATCTCATTTAGATATATACGAGATGTTTTGTTCTTTAATTTTGAAGAAAACTCTAACTGTAATTTTGTGGATCCCACTCCATTAATTATGTTAGGAATATTGTTGCCAGTTCAATGCATGTTGTATATTGGATCTTTCTGTTAGTAATCATCATTGAAGACAAATATGGGTATCTCGAACATTTCATACCCATACTACATATGCATATATCTCCCTATGAGTTATCTCTGATTTGCTGGAGGTACCCTATCTCAATGGAACTATTGTTGTAAATGGTTATAGTGTAATAAGATATAACTATGCATACGAGTACCAAATATATATATATATATATATATGTGTGAAAATAATCATGCAAATTGCAAGATTTCATTACTAGAAAAATATAGTATAGATATATATAGATATAAATATATATATATATATATATATATATGGTAAATTGGAAGGCTACTAGGTCTAGCGGACCATATATTAAGTTCTGGAATTAAATTCGAACAAATCTAAAATCTGTCAACACTTACGGAGATTTGTAACTAAGTGCTAGAGGCGCGAGGGCCGATGAACTCAGATACTATCCTAGAACCCGTAAATAGATTTACACTTATTTGGTACATTTGCAAGCTTTGTTAACAAATAATTATAAATCACCTCATAAATTGTAATAGCCTAATAGCAATGAAATAAAATAAATAAATAACATTATTGATTGGTTGGTTGTATTCACTAAAATATACCTTAATTGTTAATTACAGAGTAAATGGTTTGACCCTTATGGATTTCTCGTTAAAAAAAACTCAAACACCTCTACTCAGGATGACTATATACAAATCGAAGCACTCAGCAGAAGTTGTAAGAAGTTGAAGCGCTACTTTAGAACCTGATTACATTTTTTTAAATTGAACAACTCTGAGTCGAAAGACTTGTGAGAAAGCAACCCCTGTGAGGAGGTAAAGACATTAATGAGAACGAGAAAACCAATGGAACTCTCAAACAGATTATATTAAAAATAAAATATAAGACAACCTCTATGCTACAGAAAAACTTTATATCAATGAATTTGCATCATCACTTAACTTACTGTCTGGATCGGACGTATCACTACACGGTTGAGGAAGACTCCCACAGAATGGAAGGGAAAAGTGGGTCGAGGTCGAACTGATAGGTACCTCACAAAACATCAGGGGGTCCCATCATTATATTTATGCAAGAAATTCGTTAACAATAAAAAGGAAACTTATAAGGAACTGTAAATTAAAATGATTAAATCATACATATATCCTACACTACCAAAATCGCACAAAATTACTGAATTGTTGCAACCATGAGACTTCACCCTTGCCCCTGTAATAACTTATATGCTTGGATGACCGACGATAATAAACAATGATATTCAACAGGGTTCTATATGCTTGGAAAACCCTGTTGACAGAGACAAGACGAAAATCCTCTAGTTCCTGGAAAACCAAGAATCGTGGAATGATTATGGAATAACCCTACCAGGAAAATTCTTTAAAGGCTCTCTGAGGTAATGTTTCGTAGTGAAACCATCACCTCTCTTAAACGCGTTGAGCCACAATTAAGAAATATTGTGGATATCCTTAATCTTTGAATAATAAAGAAGAACTATTTTTTTTTTATCTTACAGTAAAGATTTTAGGGGAGGATCCAATATGCCATGAATCCTTACGGGTAGTTCGGGGAACTATAAATATTCAATACTTTGAAATATGACCTTCTCATACGGAAAATTCAATAATGACCGGTAGAAAATAACTGGTTACATAGGGGAGAGTCGAACCCCCAATCTCGACGAAGAACCCTTGTAGAACTTTATTTTGTCTAAACAGAGAGTTACAGATTTTTCCATGGTGCTAGTACACAAAAAACCTTTTAATATTAAAGAACTTAGGGTTCAAAAAATAAAAGTCTTCGTTACATCCCAGATGGAGGCCTAAATAAAATAATTTATGAAATGACACAGGCCGCCTTCAATCGAATCCTATCTTCATTTTAGTAGCCTAAATTCCTATTCAAGGACCTTAGAAAACAAATTTTAAGAAATTAAAAAAGTTTCAAACACTCGAGAAGATACATGTAAAATCTATGTGTACTTCTAGACAAGGTAACTTTGCAGGATAAAGAAAATAACAAACATAGAAGAATGCTTACCTTTCAAAGTCTCCAACCAGGGTTCTCTGAAGGCACTCCGGTCATCGACGAGAGTCCTAGTATCACGTGGCTAACAGTTTCGTTTGGGCCGAGAGTAACAGAGGTCGTATGGTCGAATTGTGCGTTTACACAAGGATTGGGTTCAACAAAGAAACAATATTGGGAAACATTTCATGACAATCCGATTAATGGGTGAGTAAAGGATACTGGTAGTATGCCACCCGACCTCTATTCAATATCGCAGGAAGGGTCTTTAAGTCTTGAAAGTATGCTCCTTCCACCTTACTTAATGATAAGTTATGGAGGAGGTTAAGTGCAGATGAGTTAGGTTTAGATCACTCTCTTTTGGTCATTCTAGTTATGGTTTGACACTTAACCGTAGCCCAGTAACTACCTGGATACTGTTAGTTAACTTTTGGTCCACTGAATCATAACCATATCCCTTGCGCTAATCACTTAGTCACGAGTGTTAATACCAGCTTTAAAAAGTACCACTATATTAACGTGTGAATAGGGTATTATGGGTTATGTGTTATATGATGGAACTCGCACAATTGGGAAAGGATTCCTATAGTTTACAAAGAGATATCAACCTTGAATAATAGTTTCACCCCACTCTTATGGAAGGTAAAGTTGATAGGTCCTACGAGATATGAGTACCTAGACAAAAGGAATGGCTTAGACCACCTTTTGGATGCGAAGAGGGTAGTCAAATATTCACATCTCAACTTTATGATTAAAGTTATGAAGTATAGGTCTAAAGTTACGATTTTTTAGAAGTTCTCTTTTGTCTTATTTTCAATGATAAGAATTAGCGACATTATAAACAAATTTTTTTTATTATTATTTTTTATCGCAAATATGGGGAACATTACAATTTCCAACAATAAGCCCTTGAAATATAGGAGAACAATGGTGAGTTGAATGGATCCTTCAATGGGTTGTAGAAAGTTTAATTCTGAAATTTTTGTAGAAATTAGCGAAACCCTAGAAACTCTAGGGAAAAATTTCAAAATGATTGAAATTTCTGCAAAAGAGAGAGATGATGAATGAACGTTGTTTGTGAAATGGGTTCTTTAAGACCTATGCTCTAATACCATGTATATTTTTAAATAAGATAGGCTTAAGCATGAAGTTCATTCCATTTTAGCATTTTACTTAAACCATAATCAATTATGCTGTAGCAACCAAGATCACAAGAAGAAACACCATGCACAAGTACACAAGAAGTATCCTAGGAAACCCTTCTCAACAAGGGAAGAGAACCAATCCGATACTTTGCTATATTATTCAAGAGAAATACCTTCATCACTAAGAAAAACTATCACACAAAAGGGTGCTCACAAACCCTAGACGATTAGCGCCCAACAGAGGTGCGCACTTCTCCCAAGTAGATGTACTTGCTAAAATTTCCAAACTCACACTCAATATATGTTTCCTCAATAGGGAATTTACCTCTACTTATACTAGACTAAACCTGTCAATAGAAGTCTCTATTGGAACAACAGGTCTGACCTCACTATCTCACAATATAATTAATATTAACGAGATTAATTATCTTTTACATTACTAATTAATCACATTAAGCTGGGGCCAACATGTATCCTTTACATTACAATTAGGGTTACATGAAGGTCTGACTCTTGAACAATATAGAAAGGGATATTATACACCCACTAAACATAAATACGTTCACCTGTGCTTGTCCATAGGCACGTCCACTCAACAGATCTTCTTTCACACTACATTACACAAGAGATTCATCTATAGTTTCTGATCAATTCTCTGCTGAGAGGAGGCTAATACAACATCTTCATTTCTTTTCTCATGACGATGCACCCAACACTTTGGGATTTCACACGTTCACCTTGTTCTCAGCCATAGGCAAGTCCAACTCTGTAGATCTCCTTTCTCACCGCGTTACATAGGAGAAACATATGGATTTTTTCTCAACTCTCTGTAAAGAGAAGGCCATATCTACATTCTGACTTTGTCTCATATAGGAACCGCACACCCCTCTCGGGTGATCTCTTTCATGTTGGTTGTGGAGCCTGGTTATCTTCCTGATTTAGAGGGCACCTTGCTTTCAGTCATGTTTATACCCCATGAAGTATTTACACCCCAGAAGTATGTACACTCTTCTACGGGGGGAGTGCAGAGGGGGGTACCCCTTCTGCGGGGTCCAGGGGGGTTTGGGGGTGAAGCCCCCGAAGAAAAAATTCCCTTGTAAAAGTATATTGTAATTTAATTGTAAATCTAGACCGTTCATTATAAGGTCGTAGATCTAACAGTAGAGATTATGTTAGGGTTTTTTTCCCTAGAAGGCAACCATATTTTATGAGGGAAATGTATTGCATCTATGGATGGTGGTGAATATTGTATTCTAAAAGAGGAAACTGTGATAGAAAGAAGAGGAAGTTATAGCGGGTTTTGCTATAGGTTGTATCCCTTCATTTGCTGGATAATAATAAAGGAAAGACCTGGCAATTTCTCTGGTGGACGTAGCCCACACTGGGTGAACCACGCAAATCTGTGTCTCTCTTGTATTGTGTGTCTTATGTGTTTTGTTTCTGCATTTGTTTTATTTTATTGCTCTGCGGTCCTGGTTTTCTAACATTTCAGGTTTGTGTCCTAGAGAATGTCTCATGTAGTTGCAATCATCAAAATTATAGAGTGCACATAGTTGTGTATTTGATATTGTTAAGATCCTCCACGAGAACTTCAATATATATAACATTTACTAGTTCCATACAAATCTCTTATAATGTAGCTATAACATGAGTCTTGAGATTCAATATTTTTTATTCAATTATTACTGAGGTATGCATCAATTCATTGATGGAGTTTTCTTCTTCATTGATGACTAGGGATTGCATCAATTCTTTTTTTGATTTGTCTTCTTCTTTAATGATTGGGGATTGCATCAATTCATTGTTTGATTTTTCTTCTTTATTGATGAATCGAGATTACATCAATTCCTTATTTGAGTTTTCATATTTATTGATGAATAAGGATTACATCAATTCCTTGATGGTATTTTATTATTTTTTCATGTTTTGTACCTTACTCTGGTAAGAAATCTCTAGCTGGAGCCATAATAATTTAGCAGAGTTGCAGTGTCCATTGTTTTCTTTGATTTGGTGTGATAGTAAAAACATGAGAAATGGCCAAAAAAGCAAGCTGCTCCTCAAAATCCCTGCTTCAAAAAGTTACCTATCAAGCTCAAAAAGATTGGTTTATATATTTTTTAGGTTCATATGAGAAACTCCAACTTCCCCCAAGAATTTGGCTTCTTTTTTGGATCAAATCCCCCTTCAAATGGCCAAAAATCTCCTATTACAGGCGCAAATCAATTAAAATTTCAATAAACAATGGTAAAAACCCATTTTTTAGCATAAATATGGGCTAAAGCCCCCCAAAATAAGTGTGTTCCGCCTATTACTTGTCATATGGGTACTAAGGTGTTCAAGAGCCAACCCTTTGGGTTGCCTACTCGCCCCTAGCCCTCAAACTTAGGTCACATGTCCAATTTTCATGGTACTACGCCCCTCCTATTGCACCTAACCCTTTGGATATGGATCTGAGTTATATGGTGGAAGGTGGTGCTAAATGTGCATGCTGGTGTTTGTATATCCGATTCATGTGTAATGGGGGTGCCCAAATCTTGAACCTTTGATTTAAAACGTGGCCCTGCCTAATGGTTTTGTCATCGGAGGAGTGCCCAATCCACATGACATTTTCTTGGTTGGGAGTTTAGACTAATGCGCCATGCCAATTGGTTATATGTCATTGACAAGAAACCACCGTATGGGGCTTGGCCCCAGCCCCCCTTTGCACCATACCTTAATACAATGCACTTTAATTAATATAAAGCAAACTTGTTATAAAAGGTCCCTCCCTAGGCGCGTTGGTCATTGGTCCTTTCCCAACACATTTCTATACCCATAGGTCATGGGCACGAATTAGATGAGCTCCAAAATTTTGATCAACCACCAAACGATGGGGTGCCATGTGGAATCCCACAACTGGGCCACATGGCACCAAACAACTTGCCGAGAATGTGCCATTTGTTCACTTTTGATTGGATCTGTCATCTGTCTGATCACCCCATTGTTGTGCTGCCACTTGTTGTGACCTGTCTTTTCCATGTCAGCACAATGAAGTAGCTTGGTGATTTCATGTTGACGTCAGCATTGACTTTTTTCTAGTTTGACCTTTGGCTTTTTAGATGTTTGATAATCTTATGAGAGCATGATAACTCTCGCATATGAAGGTCATTTGAGAAAGTAAATATATGGATAGAATCAACATGAATATTCGATCGCAATGAAATTGGTTTCATTCATTTCCAAGAAATTTCTTTGAGCATTTTCTGGACCTAGCGAGCCTCCTCGATCACTCCTCCCCACTGGGAAGCTTTTGGACCACCAAAAGTATGCTTTTACTTAGGTAAAAAGAAAGGGTTCTACCTCCCTACTTGTCGTGTATCATCCATCCTTTCTGTTGGGACAATGATAACCTCACTAATCAAAACAAACATAAAAACTGAGATAGCATTGTTTATCAAAGTAATCATCTCATTTATCGCACAATCATCTACATTATTTGTTGCATTTTGCAGCCATAAACCACTGAATAGCAGCAAACTAAACAAAAATAATGAGTATGTGAATGAAAATGACAAAACATGCTTCCCCTTCTGCACAGGAACAATAATCAAAGTATGCAGCTGAACCTCATGGTGTACCTTTGGTGACACTTCATTACTATTAGAAACATATTGAATCATCTCATGTTTAGCATCACTAACTTCGTGATTTACTACAAACATAAGTGTTAATCTTTTTCTTCCATTTACGATTCTTTTTAACTGCTCTGTAGTTGCAAAAGATCTGTCAGTTTTAATGCGATGAGCACGAGAAATGTACATTTTCCCATCTTTCTTGAAGCAATATTTAATTTCCTCCCTGTAGAATATGGATTTTATATCATAAAGGTATGGACTTCCTAGGACAGTTCCGCATATCACCACATATCCATCCCAATGGATATGGTCTACGATGTGGCTTAGTTTCAAGTCCCAAGTTATTTACAACCTATTCATTGATTAGATTGTATTGTGATCCACTGTCTACGAGAGTATCAACTTTAACATTATCTGTTATGACCCTTATGTGGAAAATTTCACTCCTTTTACACTCATCATTTACAACAATTGAATTAGAAGAGCTAGTACTTGCAATAGAATTTATACCTCAGATTCCCATAGCTACAATATTTGTCTCATCACAAAAGTTTGATCCAATATCCACTTGAACTATTGCATTTGTGGTATTCTTTCTTCCCTAGCTGGCATACTTCTTTGGCTTCAACTCATGATGCAAGATCCAACAATGATATTCATCATGGCCTACTTTCTTGCAATGCTTGCAGGTAGGCTTCTCCTTTCTTGTTGTGGTTGTCTTCTTCTCTTTCTCTTCTCTTTTCCCTGAATCCTTTCTTTGCCAGGTATCTGTAGAAGCACTATCACCAACAATCCCTTTACTTGATTCATGGTGAATGGCTTGTACACATACTTCATCAAAGTTAGAAGGATTTAGCATAATAATAGTGTGCTTGAGATAAGAATGTAAACCGCCAATATATTTTGGGAGTGTGTCTTGTGTATATAAATGAATACCCAAATTTAATACTTTCTTACGAAATATTTGAGTATATTCTTGTACACTTTGATTCTTAAGATGCCTAAAAATTTTCTAATTCATCATTTCATGCTGCATGTACACTAATGGATAAAATTGTTTCTTCAAAGAAATGATAAAATCATTGCAGGAAGAGATAGTTTTACCAATTTTCTTGAGATCATATTTAGTTTTGCTTTTCCACCATATGAGAGTTGTGTGTCCCAATTTGAGACTTTGCAAGTTGGTTCTTTGCTTCACATAAACAACCCTTTGTATCCTACAATATACTTCTAACTGTCTCACCCAATTATCTATCTTTTATGCATCTAATTCACCATCATAAGTGGGCAATTGTTTAGTGTCCCCAAGGTCGAGCCCCATTGTAAACCATGCTTTGAAAGGAACTATAATTATGTTTTATAGGATGGTAAGCCATGTTTGTATAAGCTGGAGGCTTATGTGTTGTTAGGCCAGGGAGCTTGAGTGTTGAAGGCTAGGAGCCTTCTGTTGTATATGTAATCACGCAGAACAATTAATAAAACATAAACACCGCCATGTGAAGACTGACCACGATGAATGAGTGAAGGGGGACTAAGCATCCACAGAGTGGGCAAGGAATTAGAGGCTAGAAGGTGGGAAATGGGCTAGGTGTTGAGCTTAGGGGCTAAGCCTAGGGGGATTAAGCCTGGGAATAATATTTTAATATTATTCCAAAAGATATGTGCATTATATGTTTTTAACCTAAGTCCTTTTAGAAGGCCAGGTGATTTTCCAAATGATGGGAGGAACACATGCTGAAGGAATGCATGTAGTTGCATGGGTGACAAGTGCCAACCCCGACGCATAAAATAAAAGGCTGAGACGAGCCGTGTTGGGGGTTCCTCTTCCTCCGTTCGAACCTGAACTGTCCTGAGCGTGAACAGGGGGACCTCTGCAAGAGACCCTCGTGCAATTCTGCAATGGGAAAAAAGCATGTGTTCATTTTCTGAAAATCCTGGTTCATCCTCCCCGTTCTGCACCAGAGAGTCTATGTAATTCCCTGCGGAAATTGCTTCTCACGCAATTCTGAAAATCAACACCGTGAGACCTGGCCGCCATTGTTGAGCTTGTTTGAGTAGTTTGAGTCTGTATTCTCGGTTGACTTTAGTGGTCATGTAGAGATGGATTGCGTGTGAATTGATGTCCAGTGCAGGTGGTAATTGAGCCTGTGTGTGATCTCTCTCTAGGTGAGGGAGGTGTATGTTGTTGGAAGAGGATTCTTCCAGAGAGTGTCCAACACTAGCTTCAGGATCTAAGACTTTCTAATCTGGCTTGTTGCCAAGACCCAGAGAGGGAGGTTAGCACCGATGGACTGTGCTTGTGAAGGTGTATACTCCCAGGCAGGACATGCATGTGGGGAATGAGAGTCTGGTAGTAGTGGGTGTAAGATGGAATCTTGGGAAGAATACTTCCATATTTTATGTGTTGTTTCCCTGTAACCTCAACCTAGCCTAGGATTCCTTGCCTAGGGGTGGAGCTTAGTCCCATCTTGGGGGTGATCCACTGCTGAGTTGACGAGAAGTGTGGTCTAAGGCTGGGAGGTTCGTGGAAGGCCTAAACTTGGTTGGTCGAATCTACCACTATTTTGCAGATAAGTACCAGATGATGCTTTAATTATGTTTTGTATCTTTGTGTATTATAATTATCATGCATTCTGCTATGCATTTGGATTAATGTATTTTTCATGGATTATTTATGTTAAAAATGATTCTTATGCTTACTCTGAGCTTAAATGTATTTCTTTGCTTAAATGCATGCGATTAATTATGAATGAGAATGTGTTATTCCGCGTAGTAACACCTACACAGTAGACAAGGTTCCCTACAATTATTCTAGGTTATCTACCAGAGTGGTGTTATAGTAACCTTGGTATCCGAGTGAAAGGGGTGCTACAGTTTGGTATCAAAGCGATTAAACATAGTATCAGAAAGTGGTGCAGCGGGTGTGCTACAGTTTGGTATCAGAGCCAAGGTTTCGACACTGAGCCTAGATGGGCAAGTGGAGCGGTCTTTGGACCGAGAATGTGAGGGGAAATTGGGTCTCGAAGGCCAATTTCGGACCCTGGTTTACTCCAAAATGTCAAGGAGTTACTTGATGCATTTTTAAAGCTCAGGAGGTATAGCGACGTTATGAAACTGCAACCATTGTGGTATGAGTCCACGAGGAGAGAGGACTCCACACTAGTGGTGTGGAAGCTCTAGGATTTGTTCGGGAGGGAAGGCGAACCCTTGTGAGCCGTTAGATCTTGAGAAAATTACCCGACAGCCGTTGGATCGGTAGAGAGTTGCACGGAGTTTTAAAGCTTCGTGAACAGGAGGGTGAAAGTCCCGAAAGGAGTTGGCTTATCAAGATATCGGCGTTCTGGATAACAGAGTTCTTGAGGTCGAGAAGGTTGGGACATTTCAAGTTCCAAAATAGCGAGAGGAAATCTAAGCCGTTTGTATAAGGAAATACACGTGTCACGCGATTGTCCAATTCGGAGATCCGGACACCCGGACTCACATAGGTGAGTGTTTTTTACCTTACACCAAGCGAAGTCTCGATATTTGATCCGAGTCGTCCAACAGTTGGGACATGTGGTGGAGATCGAGCGACCCATCGGTATATGGGCTACGGGGGTTTTGAGTTGACATAGAACTTTGTCAGTGGGGAATCGCAAGTTGCAAAATCCTGAGATTGGATCTGAGTCGTCCATCAGTTGGGACACATGGGCGAGATTGGGAGCCCATCGGCATATCGAGGTTTGACGTTTCGCAAATCTTGAAGACAAGGCACCTGGAGCATTTGAAATCGCAAAATCGTGAAATAGCAAGAAGCGGAGAGGATCGTCCATTCTTGGGGATGCGTGGCCGAGATCGAGACAGTCGAGAAGGTTTCAGAAGGAGAGTCATCCATCGAGAAATCAATGTTTGGGGAATCGCGAATCCTGAGGACATATGTGTTTCGGCATTGGAAAGTCCGAAACCCCGATAGGAGGTATGACTATGGTCATATAAGGGGAGGTCATGTGAACCACGAGTCTAGCCCAGAGGTCTATTAGGAGTTAGAGTGCATCGGCATTTGCAAGCCCAAAACGCCGAAGGGATCTGCGCCGTAGATCTGAGAAATTTCTAACCGTTGGATTTTTCTAGGACTGGATGTGGACACATGGAGATGTACCACGTGCCAGTGGGTCAAGGAGACAGGCGAGAGTGGTGGGACCTGATGACATCGTTAAAAGCGACGTGGATGCTCCTGAACGTAACACATGCCATAGTGGTGAAGGGAAACAACTGTGCTGTGGGCCCAGAGAATAAAGTAATTCACGATTTCGGGGACTCACGAGATAATGGCATGGGAGCTCAACATTGAAACTTGCGAAGTCGCCAAGTAGTGAGAATGAGAGGAGAAAAGTCAACATCGCTTCTCGATATTTCGTGAAAGGGAGTCACCAGGGTTGGATGCCACAACTCACAAAGGTGTGAATAGCGAAGGGTGCTAGCACTTATCCCTTGACTATGGTCATGTGTAGCAGACGCTAGCAAGGAGGGATCCATACCCATGTCGCATCTCAGGTATCCGCAGTTAGAGGAAATGAGTCAAGGGTCTTCGACTCACGAACTCGCGAGTTGCAAAAGTGTGACTCTGGTTACGAATATCTAACGGTAGAATATTCATGGACCGAAACCCGAAGTCCCGAAGTCCCGAAATCTCCGAAGACAAAAGAATCGTAGCGGATTTTAAGGACGACAACTATGTTGTGGGCCCGGGGAATAAGGAAATGAAATTTTTTGAATTCGAGAATTGAAATGATAAAAGGTTGGGAGTCACTGCAAATGAACTCCCTGGTGCCGAAAACCTGAAGTCCCGGGTACCGAAAACCCGAAGGCCAAAAATCCCAAAATGCCGAAAATGAAAGTTTCGAAAACCCGAAAATTGTAGAGCCGAGCAGAACTCGGAAAAGTCGTGAAATTGAAATATTTTATTAACATTGATTGTTATGAAAGATGAGGAACTGTCAAGAAACAAAGGCCTGACAAATTCTAATCATTTGCGCATTTGTATTGCGGAAGGTTGACGAGTGCCAGAACTGATTTGAATTGCCACAAAGTGCAAAGAAATGGAAGAGACACATAATTCTTCCAGTTCAGAAAACGAAGCTCAGAAGAGATAGCGTGGAACTTTTGGTATGAAGAGTGTGCATATCCAGCGCAAGGAGTGCTTATAGAGGGAACTTGTTTTAAGTTTGAAAGACTCCAGAAGACAAGCGTAGAGGGTGCCACGAAGACACTAGAAAGTCTTTTGGAAAACACTGAAGGGTCAAGTCCCTTTGAGACTGATTAAGTTAAAAGCTCTGAGAGAAACATAGCAAGTTCACATGCCGAGCGCAAGTGCACAGTAAGGTGAAGTTAAAATTTCACTAACCGAAGCTTGAAAGGGAAAACACCATCGAAGCCTTTGAATTATTCGAAATCCTTCAAGTTAGGGAGGAAGTCAATTCTAGAAGAATTGATGCCAAGATATTTGGAAATAAGTCATTTAGATTTTGAACGAACGGTCAGAATTCTCCGTGGAGAACTCATGAAATCGCGGGGAACCGTAAGATAGCCAGAAGTTGGAAGGTGGTTAGTGGATGGAGAAACTCACCACTCTAGGATCCAGAATAAAGTGGGTCATTGATCGTGGTTGGTTTGAACCATTGGATCATTTCGTAAATTCAGGGATCGTGAACTTGGAGCGTAGGCCAAATTCTTGGTCACTCCAAGTCCCGAATCGCGAAAAGAGATTAACAAGGATAGAATCAGACGGTGGAGTGCTTCTAGGAAGAAGTGCCAAAAACCCATGAGCCGTCGGATCCAGCCAAATGCGAGGAAGATAACGCTAAGAGTTATTCAGTACTCGAAGTCTCACAGGAGGTATTGAATTGTCGATCTCAGCGAAGATCGAACCATTGATTCCTTTGATCGGGAATTCGAAGAATCGCAAGTTGGGAGAACAGAGGAGGTTGTTCTCAAAAATCCTGAAATGCAAACTTACGATTCGTGAGGAAAGATCTAGACCATTGAATCATGGTGAGTGTCAGCCGTTGATCTGACACACTTGAATTTCATGAAGATGGAAGTTGAGAGAGGGAAGAGAACTGCTTTCTAATTTTTCAAACCGTGAAGTCCATATTCACGAGAAAAAGGATCCACACTGTTGGATTATGAGGAGCTTTGAGTTGTTGGATCTGACTCATGTAGATTTCAGAAAACTAGAGACCGAAAGAAAAGTAGGGGAAACTGTTTTTCGAAACCCCGAAACGCGAATTGTCGATTCGCGACGAATTGACCAGGACTGTCGAACCCAAAAAGTTGTGGACCTTTGATCTGAGGCAAAAGGGGTTCGGGAGTTCGGACCTCAGAAGAAAGGAGGAGAGCTAATCCTTGAATTTCGCTAGAGGTCACACCGGTGGAAGTTAAAGGAAGAGATAGGACGTGCTAGACTCTTGTTTCAGATTTTGGGGATAGAGAGAGTCGAGGGTGACTCATATCGAAACACCCGATATGCGAAATCCTGAAATTCCTTTTTGGATAGGCGCGTAGTCATAGCCAGTGGCCATGTAGGAGAAACTTGTAGGAATCCTGGAAGAATTGAATGCTTCTGGGATCTGGAAGAAAGGGTCATAGGGAGAAATAAGTTGCTGCAATTTGTGGCAGTAAGTATGTTATGGCTTGTTTGGCCAGCCCAAGGAAAGAATGATTGCATGTCGCAGGTGTTGTTGGTAATTTTGCTACCTCATGAAGGAAGCAACAGAGAGATGAAGAGCTGGTTATAAGTCTGATAAAAGAAGCATGAAAGCTTCTACTTCTATCAGATATTCAGGTAGTATAATTTTAATGGCATTCATGCAGGTATGAGTTTTATCACTCTTTTGCATAATTGTTAAAAGGAAATTATGCTAAGAATTTCCTCAGCCAGAGCTATGTTATTAAATCACATGATTATATTATTTGAATGCATACCACCGGATGTGGTAAAGGCTATAGGCCTGTGTTAATTCAAAGATTTTTAGCTTCTGAATGCACACATCGACATAGCAGAATGTCATGTTAATTTGGTTATGGAGTAATAACCAAAGAAAAAAAACATAAGAACTTGTTACAAGAATGAATGTAAGAAAGCTAGTCATGTATGAGACCAGGACATGGTTGGATATGGCAAGGTACATATATGGAAAGATTCTGAGCCACACCAGGTACCAGAAGCTTCCTACTTTTGAATAAACTTGG
>JZKD02S0511081.1:14628-26432 GCA_000966675.3 Picea glauca | reverse complement strand
ATTAATTGGAATTCCTAAATGAATTCTTGTATGTTCTCTCATGATAACTGCATGTGGTTGATGCAGATGAGATGATGTTGATAAAAGTTAAAATGTTGGCTACAAAGAGTATCTCCGGAAGATGCTGCCTGAAAACCTTTGAGCGCAGTTGGAACTCCTAGAGCTACGGTGCTCTAAGACTTACGGTCCGGCATGTTGCCAAGCCCAAGGAAGGGAGGTGTAGCACCAATTGACTGTTCTTGTGAAGGTGTATACTCTTGGGTGGACATGCATGTGGGGAATGAGAGACCGTTGGTTGGAGTACTATCGAGTTTTGAATGGTTGGAGTGCTATTGAGGTCTGGTACCTTGGCCTAGACCATGTGGATAAGGATTGTGGACCATGGATATCTTGGGAAGCCATTGCCTGATGGAGTCATAGCTCTGCTATGGGGTGGAAGGTCTCTCAATCAAAAGATAAGTACAATTCAATATTTGTTCTATGTTGTGTATGTTGTATACAGTTTTAATGTTATTGAATTTGTTTGTATATGCATACATATACATTGCATATGTGGTTGCATTACTGCATCCAGGACTGTACCTAAGGTGTCTCATATTTCATTACTTAAGAAATATATATACTTGATGCTAATCATGTAATCGATTGGAATATGATTCAGGTGGAACCAGAAAGTGTCCTGCAAGTGCATCCTGTGCGCATATTGGACAGGAAAATAAAACAACTCCGGAATTGAGCTATGGAGCTTGTAAGGGTCCAGTGGACCTCGTACGGTATTGAGGACGCGACATGGGAGCATGCATATTTTATGCGGGTAGAGTACCTACATCTTTTTGAAAATTTTGAAAATCTTGCAGATACTGTGTAAAGTTGCACTGAGGACAGTGAAAAATATAAGGGTAAGGAGATTGTAGTGTCCCCAAGGCCAAGCCCCATTGTAAACCATGTTTTGAAAGGAATTGTAATTATGTTTTATAGGCTAGTGAACCAAGTTTGTATAAGTTGGAGGCTTATGTGTTGTTAGTCCACGGAGCCTGAGGGTTGAAGGCCAGGAGCCTGCTATTGTATATGTAATCATGTAGAAAAATTAATAAAACATAAACACCGCCATGTGCAGACCGACCACGATGAATGAGTGAAGGGGGACTAAGCATCCACAAAGTGGGCAAGGAATTAGGGGCTAGAAGGTGGGAAATGGGCTAAGTTTTGAGCCTAGGGGCTAAGCCTAGGGGGCTTAAGCCTGGGAATAATATTTTAATATTATTCCAAAAGATATGTGCATTATATGTTTTTAACCTAAGCCCTTTTGGAAGGACAGGTGATTTTCCAAATGATGGGAGGAACACATGCTGAAGGAACACATGCAGTCGCATGGGTGACACGTGTCAACCCCGAGGCATGCAATAAAAGGCTGAGACGAGTCGTGTGGGGGGTTCCTCTTCCTCCATTCAAACCTGAACTGTCCTGAGCGTGAACCGGGGGACCTCTGCAAGAGACCCTCATGCAATTATGCAACGGGAAAAAAGCATGTGTTTGTTTTCTGAAAATCCCAGTTCATCCTCCCCGTTATGCACCAGAGAGTCTGTGTAATTCCCTGCGGAAATTGCTTCTCACTAAATTCTGAAAATCAACACCGTGATACCTGGCTGCCATTGTTGAGCTTGTTTGAGAATTTTGAGTCTGTATAAGCAGTTGACTTTAGTGGTCATGCAGAGATGGATTGCGCGTGAATTTTTGTCCAATGCAGGTGGTAGTTGAGCCTATGTGTGATCTCTCTCTAGGTGAGGGAGGTGGATGTTGTTAGAAGAGGTTTCTTCCAGAGAGTGTCCAACACTAGCTTCAGGCTCTGATACTTCCTGATCCGGCCTTTTTCCGAGACCCAGAGAGGGAGGTTAGCACCGATGGGCTGTGCTTGTAAAAGTGTATACTACTGGGCAGAGAAGGCATGTGGGGAATGAGATTCTGGTAGTAGTGGGTGTAAGATGGCATCCTGGGAAGAATCCTTCTAGATTTTATGTGTTGTTTTGCTATAACCTCAGCCTAGCCTAGGATTCCTTGCCTAGGGGTGGAGCTTAGTCCCAGCTCGGGGGTGATCCACTGCTGAGCTGACGAGCAGTGTGGTCTAAGGCTGGGAGGTTCGTGGAAGGCCTACACTTGGTTGGTGGAATCTACCACTGTTTTGCATATAAGTACCAGATGATGCTTTAATTATGTTTTGTATCTTTGTGTATTATAATTATCATGCATTCTGTTGTGCATTTGGATCAATGTATTTGCCATGGATTATTTATGTTAAAAATGATTCTTATGCTTACTCTGAGCTTAAATGTATTTATTTTCTTAAATGCATGTGATTAATTATGAATGGGAATGTGTTATTCTGAGTAGTAACACCTACATGGTAGCCAAGGTGCCCTACAATTATTTTGGGTTATCTACCAGAGTGGGGTTATAGTAACCTTGGTAGCCGAGTGAAAGGGGTGCTACAGTTTGGCATCATAGCGATTAAACATAGTATCAGAAAGTCGCACAACAGGTGTGCTACAAATTGAATCTTTACATCTAACTTTAATAAAGGCATATCAGAAGAATGATGAGTTTTTTTAGGTTTCTTATCCCTGGAGGGATGTACACTTTCTTCACTTGTATATGAAGAGGATGAAGGAGAATAAGGTTCTGAAGGTCCACAACCTCCAACTCCTCCTTCTTCTCTTACTGAAGATTCACCTTCTTCAACTTTTCGATTTATTCATTGTCCTCTTTCATGGTAAAGATCCTCTACCATGGCTTTCATCAATTGAAATAACTCAAATAAATCATCCTCAGATGCAAAATGACCTAGTTTTCTCAGTGAGGACATCACTTGTTTATGAGGTCTCCTTTGAATATTTGAATTAAGAGTCTCAAGTTGGCCTTCTCCTTTCTTTAGTTTTTCTCTAGTCAACATCCAATGCTTTCAATTCCTGTCAAACCTTCAAAACCAAATCCTCTGATACCATAAACTTGATCCAAAAATGATATTTTTCACTAACAAACTACAAGTTAAGTTTATTGTACTTTATGCATGAGATCGATTATAAGTTTATTGTANGTGGAAGGTCTCTCAATCAAAAGATAAGTACAATTCTCTATTTGTTCTATGTTGTGTATGTTGTATACATTTTTAATGTTATTGAATTTGTTTGTATATACATACATATACATTGAATATATGGTTACATTACTGCATCCAGGAATGTACCTAAGGTGTCTCATATTTCATTACTTAAGAAATATATATACCTGATGTTAATCATGTAATCGATTGGAATATGATTCAGGTGGAACCAGAAAGTGTCCTGCAAGTGCATCCTGTACGCATATTGGACAGGAAAATAAAACAACTCTGGAATCGAGCTATGGAGCTTGTAATGGTCTAGTGGACCTGGTTCGGTCCCGAGGACATGACATGGGAGCATGCAAATGTTATGCGAGTAGAGTACCCACATCTTTTTGAAAATTTTGAAAATCTTGTAGATGCTGTGTAAAGTTGCACTGAGGACAATGCAAAATATAAGGGGAGGGGGATTGTAGTGTCCCCAAGGCCGAGCCCCATTGTAAACCATGTTTTGAAAGGAATTGTAATTATGTTTTATAGTTTGGTGAGCCAAGTTTGTATAAGCTGGAGGCTTATGTGTTGTTAGGCCAAGAAGCCTAAGTGTTGAAGGCCAGGAGCCTGCTGTTGTATATGTAATCATGCAGAACAATTAATAAAACATAAACACCGCCATGTGTAGACCGACGATGATGAATGAGTGAAGGGGGACTAAGCATCCACATAGTGGGCAAGGAATTAGGGTCTGGAAGGTGGGAAAGGGGCTAAGTGTTGAGCCTAGGGGCTAAGCTTAAGGGGCTTAAGCCTGGGAATAATATTTTAATATTATTCCAAAAGATATGTGCATTATATGTTTTTAACCTAAGTCCTTTTGGAAGGGCAGGTGATTTTCCAAATGATGGGAGGAACGCATGCTGAAGGAACACATGCACTCACATGGGTGACAAGTGTCAACCCCGGCACATGCAATAAAAGGCTGAGACGAGCCATGTTGGGGGTTCCTCTTCCTCCATTCGAACCTGAACTGTCCTGAGCGTGAACCGGGGGACCTCTGCAAGAGACCCTCATGAAATTATACAACGGGAAAAAAACCTATGTTTGTTTTCTGAAAAACCCGGTTCATCCTCCCCGTTCTGCACCAGAGAGTCTGTGTAATTCCCAGCGGAAACTGCTTCTCATGCAATTCCAAAAATCAACACCGTGAGACCTGGACGCCATTGCTGAGCTTGTTTGAGAAGTCTGAGTCTGTATTCCCAGTTGACTGTAGTGGTCATGCAGAGATGGATTGCACATGAATTGTTGTCCAGTGCAGGTGGTAATTGAGCCTGTGTGTGATCTCTCTCTAGGTGAGGGAGGTGGATGTTGTTGGAAGAGGTTTCTTCCAGAGAGTGTCCAGCACCAGCTTCAGGCTCTGAGACTTCCTGATCTGACCTGTTTCCGAGACCTAGAGAGGGAGGTTAGCACCGATGGACTATTCTTGTGAAGGTGTATACTCCCAGGAAGAACAGGCATGTGGGGAATGAGAGTCTGATAGTAGTGGGCATAAAATAGAATCCTGGGAAGAATCCTTCTAGATTTTATGTGTTGTTTCCCTGTAATCTCAGCCTAGACTAGGATTCCTTGCCTAGGGGTGGAGCTTAGTCCCAGCTCGGGGGTGATCCACTGCTGAGCTAACGAGCAGTGTGGTCTAAGGCTAGGAGGTTCATGGAAGGCCNATAAGTACCAGATGATGCTTTAATTATGTTTTGTATCTTTGTGTATTATAATTATCATGCATTCTGTTGTGCATTTGGATCAATGTATTTGCCATGGATTATTTATGTTAAAAATGATTCTTATGCTTACTCTGAGCTTAAATGTATTTATTTTCTTAAATGCATGTGATTAATTATGAATGGGAATGTGTTATTCTGAGTAGTAACACCTACATGGTAGCCAAGGTGCCCTACAATTATTTTGGGTTATCTACCAGAGTGGGGTTATAGTAACCTTGGTAGCCGAGTGAAAGGGGTGCTACAGTTTGGCATCATAGCGATTAAACATAGTATCAGAAAGTCGCACAACAGGTGTGCTACAAATTGAATCTTTACATCTAACTTTAATAAAGGCATATCAGAAGAATGATGAGTTTTTTTAGGTTTCTTATCCCTGGAGGGATGTACACTTTCTTCACTTGTATATGAAGAGGATGAAGGAGAATAAGGTTCTGAAGGTCCACAACCTCCAACTCCTCCTTCTTCTCTTACTGAAGATTCACCTTCTTCAACTTTTCGATTTATTCATTGTCCTCTTTCATGGTAAAGATCCTCTACCATGGCTTTCATCAATTGAAATAACTCAAATAAATCATCCTCAGATGCAAAATGACCTAGTTTTCTCAGTGAGGACATCACTTGTTTATGAGGTCTCCTTTGAATATTTGAATTAAGAGTCTCAAGTTGGCCTTCTCCTTTCTTTAGTTTTTCTCTAGTCAACATCCAATGCTTTCAATTCCTGTCAAACCTTCAAAACCAAATCCTCTGATACCATAAACTTGATCCAAAAATGATATTTTTCACTAACAAACTACAAGTTAAGTTTATTGTACTTTATGCATGAGATCGATTATAAGTTTATTGTACTAATTGTTGCGGAATATCAATTATGAGTTTTACTTGACGCTCGTTAATGATTAAAGAGCTCATCCATTATAAACCATGCTGCAAATGAAGATAATATAACAACAAACAAGAAAGAGAAATAGAGACATGAACTTGTTAACAGAGTTCACCAATCGTTGGCTACGTCTCTGGGCCTTCTTCCAAGTGGAGGACCTCTTTATTGCTCTTCAAATGCTCAAGTTATCTTTACATTAGCTCTTTTTTGTTACAAAACATGTTTCATATCTATTGTGTAAGACCTCCTTTCTCAGATACATGCATGCCTCATCAAACTCCTCTAAAAAACATGACAAAAATGCCTCTCAAAACATGAGAAATGGCCAAAAACACAAGTTTCTCCTCAAAATCCTTGCACCAAAAAGTTGCCTTTGAATCTCAAATAGCCTATTTTATATATTTTTTAGGCTCATATGAGGAATTCCAACTTCCCCCCAAGAATTTGGCCTCTTTTTGGGATCAAATCCCCCTTCAAATGGCCAAAAATCTCCTATTACACGTATAAATCAATTAAAATTTCAATAAACAAGGGTAAAAACCCACTTTTTATCATAAATATGGGTTAAATACCCCACAAATAGGCACAATCCATCCCCTATTACTGGTCATATCGGTACTAAGGTGGCCAAGCACCAACCCTTTGGGTTGCATGCTGGCCCCTAGCCCTCAAACTTAGGTCACATGTGCAATTTTCATGGGACTGCGCCCCTCCTGTTGCACTTAACCCTTTGGTTATGGCTTTGAGTTATATGGTGGAGGGTGGTGCTAAATGTGTGTGTTGGTGGTTGTATGTTCGATTCATGTGCAATGGGGGCACCCAAATCTCGACCCTTTGATTTGAAACGTGGCCCTAACTAATGGTTTTATCATCGGAGGAGCGCCCAATCTGTGGGTTGGTTTCTTAGTTGGGCAGTTATACTAACACGCCATGCCACCTTGTTATATGTTGTTGACAAGAAACCACAGGCTGGGGCTTGGCCACTTGTGTCATACTTTAATACAATGCACTTTAATTAATATAAAGCGGACTTGTTATAACAAGTCCCTCCCTAGGCGCGCTAGTCATTGGTCCTTTCCCAAAGAATTTCTATACCCATAGGTCATGGGATTGAATCTCATGAGCTCCAAAATTTTGATCAACCACCAAACTATGGGGTGCCACATGGTAGCCCACGACTAGGCCACGTGCACTAAACAACTTGTCAAGAATGTGCCACTTGTCCATTTCTGATTGGATCTATCATCTGTCTAGTCCCCTCAATTTTGTGCTTCCACATGCCACCACCTGTCTTTGCCACATCATCACAATGAAGTAGCTTGGTGATGTCATGTTGACATCATCATTGAATTTTTTCAAGTTTTACCTTTGACTTTTTAACTATTTGAGAATCTAATCAGAGTACAATAACTCTCGCATACAAAGGATGTTTGAGAAAGTAAATATATGGCTGAAATCAACACGACGATCTGGTCGACATGGAATTATTTTCATTCAATTCCTAGAAATTTTATTTTTGATCATTTTCCAGACCTGAGAAGCCTCCTCATTCACTTATGTGTGAAGTATTTTTTTAATAGCCTAAATTTAAATAATATTTAATAAACTTAACTTCTTAAGAGAAAATTGAACAAGAGCATAGTGATGGTTAAGATACTAACCTCCTCCATGAACCTATGTTATCCACTATCCTCCATAGGTCCATAGTAGGTTTTCCTGCATCTCAAGTATCTATGAGGTTCACATGGATGAATGTTATGTCCATGTTCCCTCTCCTCACTAAACTTTGTTATGCGGGTTGAATCTATGACCTATAGAGATAGTACAGTAAAGATGCAATGTTGCACTAGGCTTTGGGTCAATGATGAAATAGCTTGTTGTACCTATTATAAGCTCTCTGCAATAGGAGGACGTTGGATAGGGGGTCAAGACTTCACTTGGTGGATGTGGACCTAATATGGGATCTCGACCCACCCCCTGAAACTCACCCATGTCAAGGTAGTTGACATTGTGACCCATAATAATCTGCACCCATAATTTTATCAAAAAATAGAAGGGCGCCTCCCTATTATTTCATGGAGATTTATCAAAAACGATATACCACCTATCCATCCATCTATGACTAATTTGTGGATGGATACACCAGTCAATACAATGGCATTTTATGTTGGAATGTATTTCTTGTCTTTGTTGTTTTGAAATATCCAATCTAGTGTTGTAGTACTCAAACATTTTTTCCATATACTCATAAATAGAAGTCAATTAACCTTGGGAACTTTCAATGGAACTCACAATGACATCCAAAGAAGTAACCAAGGACACTCTGCATGGTTCTCTTATGCCCCTTAATTGATCTACAAGTGTTCATAATGTATCCAACCCCTCATCAATTTCGGTGTTTAGATTGAGTGGTTTTGGTCGGTTTTGATTTTTATCTCCTTGGTCTTTTGCTAGGAGGTTTGCATTTTCAATAAGTTCCATTTTTTAATATACATTGTGTTTTACCCCAACAAAATCATTAACATAATTTTGTGTAAAACAAAGAAAAAATATGTGTTATCTTTACAATGAACTTGAAAAAACCCTATACAAGATTCGTGAGTTGTTGAGAGATTTTCATTCAAGTATGAATTATGTGTAATGAAGCTTACTAATAATTTTTCAATTCCATTGATATTTACATCCATAACCTATGACTAATTTTTATTTTTGCAAAACCAAAAAAAATATGACAAAAAATCAAAAATACCTTTTCTATGATGAAAATGGTGGCAAGATCCTAGGTATTTCCTCCTTCTTTACTTGTCCTTTTTGGTTGCTCAATGAAGAAACAAAAAACTCACCTAGAGTTCTTAAAAAATGGGCAGAGTGCACTTATTCCTAAGAATGTGCATTCCTAATAACACGTATAAACCTACGTGGAAATATTGTTGGACATTTAGGCCTTACGAAACCTATAAGATTAGGAACATGTGTTCTTACCTAAGAACACTCGCATTCCTACTTGTCCCCTTGCTAATTTTTTGACCACTAACTTCATCCACTAGCCCTTGTATTTTTGGATGATATCTCTTGTCGTCTATTCTTCTTGTTTCCAAACTTATTTTTTGGGTTTTTGGGACCTAGTTATTGTTGGGGATCTTTTAGTTGAATAAATTTACTTGATGGTTTTGTGGAACCTCAACTCACCCATTTGGAAATATGTTGGTCAAATTTTGGATTTTTGTATTGGGATCCTTTGGTTGAATAAATTTACTTGATGGTTTTGTGGAACCTCAAATCACCCATTTGGAAATATGTTGGTCGAATTTTGAATTACTCTCCCAATAAATATGACCTTTGTATTCTTCTTCTATTAATTTAAGTTTCAACATATTTGAATAGGTATAGGTTTACCTGGAATAGGTATGGGCTTACTTGGTTGATAAAGGAATATTTGTTTTTATTTTTCTACATTTGCGAGGGAATTAAAGTATTAAGATTGGTTGTTGAGTCCTAGAATGGTGAAATTCTCTGTTGATACATGTGTGATTCAACTTCCTTGTTGGCATTATCGGATTTGGCTGGAAAATGATGGCTCTATGTGAGATATTGGATGATCATATTTCTCTCCACATACTTGAATGATAGCTCAATGAGCTCACTTCCTCATTTCATTCTCGCTTAGAATCTTGGAAAAAAATGGAATTTAGTTTCGAACATAAAATTTGCATTGTTATGGGGATGATTCTCTTCCATAAGAATCAATTAGACATATTGGAGGAAATAGTAAGGGAATTTCGTACAAAACAAGGCTTAGCATCGAAAAAGAAACAATCTGACTTTTGAACAAGCATTTTGGAAGATAAATTTGGAAGCATGTTGGGTAGTTGAACTATGATAGTTATAAACAAAAATATGAAGTTCATTAGATTTTTATCTTGAATTCCATAAAGATAATGTTCACTCTCTCTGTATAAACAAGTTTGTGTTGGGTTTTGTTGTTGAATCGATTTACTATATTCAAGTATAAAAAGAGTGTTTGAGCTCTATTTCCAAATTAATAGTAACTAATCCCATGAAACTAAATTATATCATATATATCATATTTCTAGAACATTTACATAAGTTTATATAATGGTTTAGTAAGTTTGAGAAGACAATTTTCCCATATACATTTATCATGTTACATTCCCTCATACTTATATGGAAATCACCTAAGTCATAGTTGAAATGAGTGTCATAGTTAAATAATTAAAAAAATTGGAAATCTTAACTTAATGGGAATATATAGAGAGAGAATATAGAGTGTCCATTTATGAATAACAACTCTCTAGTGTGATCCAAATGGTATTAAGGAATCCTAGATCCACATCTAATAAAATAACAACAATGTCTAAAAAAAAAGCATTTCACTAATAGGAAAAATGGAATACAATGTATAGTAAGAATCTTATGGTAGGAATAAAGGTCTTTGTATTGAACATAGAAAAAACAAATTAGTCAATAACAAATTATCACTAACCTTCCAATAATCAAAAGAGCATTTCATTGATAGAAAAAATGGAACTCAATACATTTTCATTTGTCTAAAAAAGGAAAAATGGAATCCAATGTATAGCAAGAATCTTATCTTAGAAATGAAAGTCTTTATATTAAACATAGAAAAAACAACTTAGTCAATGAAAAATGATCACTAACCTACTAACATGAAAAATAAGTTTTAAGCTACTATCTATAAGTCTAGCTATAAAAGCAATGTGCTGAAATCTATATGAAAAAACCAAATAATAAAAAACAATAATAAATCCTTCCACTTAACATAAAAAAATAATAAATCATTCCACTTAACATAAAAAAATAATAAATCATTACACATAACATGAGAAAATATTTGAGATCCCACTAATAAAAAGGCATTAATAAATCCTTCCATCTTACATAATACACAAAGCAAAACTAAAAACAACTCGACACTAGAAATGGGTTGACACTAGAAATAGGTCTACAGGGACAATTAATATAGCTAAGGAATGGCAAAAAAAATCAAATTATCAACTAAGAAGTTTTCTTAAATAATAAGAGGACGCATAAATAAGTTTGGCAGCAACGGACAAACGGGAGAATAAGATATACCATTAATACGAGAGGTATTGAAGTATATCCACGTAATTAATGAATATGGGGAGGAGTTTGAAGGTGAACGAAAAGATGAGAGGTATTGAAGTATATCCACGTAATTAATGAATACGAGGAGTTTGAAGGTGAACAAAAACATGGCACAAGTAATAACGAAATAGCAAAAGCCAACTGTAGGGATACAAAAGTCAAAGTATGTGCTATGTTCAATGGTCAATAATAATAATGAATGAAAAGTAATAGGCTTCAACATTAAAAATTGTTCAAACAATAAACCATTGACCTAATAAACAACAAGAAATATTAAAAAAACTTGAATTAGTGTATCCAATAACTTCATTTTAATATTAAAACAAATCGTTTCTTTAACCATGATTGAGGACATCACATAGCAGAATGGAATATTCGTTCATTTCCATCGAACCAGAAGAAGACCATTTTAGCACGAATCCAAATATCGTCGATGCATATTGCTAGGAAATTTAATAGTTCATAAAGTATTTTGAAGCTGCAATGACCGAATAAGTATTTTCGTGACAAAAGTAACGTATTATTCGCTGCGTACTGGATTATGGTTTTCTCTGATTGTGTCCTAGTCGAAAGAGATCTGCATATTGTTCATAGAATAAATCTGACTCCCCGATAAATCTGAACGTATCATTCAATTCCCCTTATGAGAACGTATCATTCAATTCCCCTTATCATGAGAATAAATCCGACTCCGGAACGTATCATTCATGATGATTTATGAGAACAATCATTCTCAGTTGACTTATGAGAACTTTTCATTTATGAGAACAATCATTTATGAGCACAATCATTCTCAGTTGATTTATGAGAACAATCATTCTCAGTTGATTTATGAGAACAATGATTTATGAGAACGTATCATTCATGATCATGATTTATAAGAACAAGAATTCTCAGTGTCTCGAAC
>JZKD02S0511081.1:0-14618 GCA_000966675.3 Picea glauca | reverse complement strand
AGTCCTCCTTCAACAAGTGTGCCTCACTAAATCAGCCAAATACCCAAGATAGGGTGCAAATTGCAGACCTTCTTATGGAGTGAATGAGTTGTGATGAAAAAATGAGAGTCAAGATTCCTCATTTATACAAAACCTTGACCTAATTTTACATTTTAGGTCAGGTAAAAAGGCCGACAAGGGAAAAATATCAAATCATATTGTTTTTACATTAAATTGTCAATCTAAAAAAACCCTAATCAAGCAAAAGGTAAGACGTCACCCCTTTCTAGGGTGATGTTAGCCCCTATTAGGGAAAGTGCAACCTCCTGAAGCAAGATGTTAGCGCTTTTTGGGCTTCTCCAAGCTGCCACACGTGCCAACTACCATGTCCATCTTCCAACATGCTCATGATGATGTCATAAGCCTTGCGGTGACATCCTAGGCAAACTAGAGATGACATCCCACTGAAAATGGGTCAATCCCCCTTGGTCCAACTGTGTGGGGGTGCCTTTGGTGGAACGTCCTCTTCTTCTCTGGTGTAAAGTATTTGATCAACCTCCGCCCTGTCTTTGCCCCCTGGTGGGGTCTCAACATCCATCTCATGGGATATTTAGCCCCATGGAGGTCTGAACTGATCATCTCCCCATGTGTACTGGTCCAAATAGTACCTGTCTGTCGGGCATGGTCCTCCACATCAAAGGATACGCCCTCCATAGGCTTATCAATCATAGGGTTCATAGAAATATCAATCACATATCATCATCAATATTATTAAACAGATGCACACAGTCCCCAATACATTAGTTAGCATCTCAAAGACGTTACACAAGTCTACAATACAAGTATGTAGAAAAGGACAAGGCATCCTATTGGGCTAGTGTCCACAAGAAAAGGAAAGTTCCCGAAAATACCTTATCCAAGCCATGTAAGTGGGTGATATGGCTAGGGGATGTCCAAGCATGTGGGTGCAGTGAAGGCCAATGATGCAATAGTGTTACATGTGGGTGCCTTTGTAGAAGGTGAGTTGTACATGTCATGGATGCATTTTTTCCAAGCCCATTCTTTCCTTTATTATTTTTATTCTTTTACTTTTTTATTTATTTATTTTTGTTCAAGAGATAATTAGGGGACACTACCTTTGCATGGTGACTAGAGCTAACAACATTACCCACAAGTACTTTCACAGAGATGAGAAGGATGGCTCATGATGAGACCACCTTTCCCTTGGCCATGCAACCAAGAGTCATTGCCCTGGCATGGTAACCAGCTAGTGGAAATGTAATACTGCTAGGTACCCATGGTCCTAATAGGCTGGCTTGTGATGAGACCCCCTATCCTCTGACTAGGTCTTTTTTTAATATTTTTTCAGGTCCCTCTTGTTTCTTGCTAAGAAGCCTTTTATTTCTTTCTCGGGGATCCCTCGACGAAGCATATCGAGGTTTTTTTCTTAGGATTTTATATTTTACCATCTTTCTTTTACCTTCTGGGCCTTTATCCCCTTTTTCCCACGAGGTAAGGTGCATTCCTAAAAATATTTCAAACTAATGCTTGGACAAGGAGGATGGGATAAGTGAGAGGGAAGTAAGATGAAGAAGTGGTGCTATGATGGGAGAAGATGATGGATTTTCAGAAATCCCCCCAATGGAAAACCAAAACCCACAAATACAAGCTTTCTAGGGCACCCTGTCAATCCCCCCAAACATGTTCAAGTGGGAAAATGTAAGATGCAAGCTGTCGTTAGAAATAAAAGGAATCATATGCATACATTTAAAGTTTTTAATGATAAAATGTGACACATACCATGATACCTGGACTAACTACCTCATGAAGAAAGAACCTCTTTTGATACAGGACCAAAGCGATGGTGAGGGATGTTGCTACTGTTGAAAATATAAAGATTATGGAAGAAGAAAAGGTGGTCCCTCGAGGGCCATTCTCAGGTCAATATTTCTCTCGGTACTCCATGTTTAGGACCTGTGGGCCTAGAGACATGACCTCCTAGTTATTCATGAAAAGTGGGGATAACATATGGCTCCAACTCGGGGACATGTGCTCAGTGTAGAGCACATGAAAACCTCAACATATCTGGCATAACCTGCAAACCTACTTGATCTCGAAAGAAGCATTAGTAACAAAATTTGGCATGGTAATGCCACCCCAACATACATACATACATACATATATATATATATATATATATATATATATATAGACTGGAAGAAAACAATCAATAGATGTAAATGTGAAAGCAAACTAACATGCAATGCAAATGGTATAATACATGGATGCAAAAATGCCTACTTACCCATACTTACCTATGAAGTCAGGTTGCCCCATCCTGGTGGGTTTGAGGAGGTTCCCGCTAATTGGAAATGGGTGCCTTCTTCCTTCCAAAGTGGACAAATAATAGGAGTCATCAACTGATTCTCTTCCAACTTTGAAAGGTCTGAGCCATGATTGAGTGTTTCCTTTGACATTAGTTGGCTCTCCCTTTTGGGTGTCCCACATCCATACTACATCTCCCTCCTTGTATTTCCTGATCTTATACTTGGTTGTGCCTTGGACAAACCTAGTGTACTGTGTAGAGGAAGGAGGGTGGGATTTTGCTGTAAATACCTCTTCATGGGATGGATGAATCTGTACGTCATCTTTTGGTCTTTTTAGCATCTTCACAGTCCTGGTTTCTTTGTCTTTAAATACATCTAGGAGTTGTTGGTACTCTTCCCTTTTGGGCCATTGAATCTGATCAATATCCTTTTCTGTTGTGAAAGGCATATTTTTAGGAGAATATTTATGAAGGGTATGTATGATCTCATCATGTGCCTTGTCACTTTTGATGGGGAGATTAGCTTCTTGCACATGGGTCTCAGTGACTAACTCATTTAGGATATGACCTATTGTTCCATTTTTCAAAGGGAATTCTATAAAAGAGAGGTGCATCTCAAGGGTACCGCCCAACATTGATGTAAATTTCCTTGACAACACATCCCCCACACATATGGGACATCTACTATCACGATGTCAATGTGGATTACTTTCTCGTGGTATTATTTAAGGAAAATTTCCACATTCTCAACTACTCCATGTGTGGGGATGGATTTAGATTCGAAATGACATACATTTATGTAAGGGCATGTGACTTTCAACCCTAATTTTTTCATGACTTTGAAATGCATTATGTTGGCACCTGCCCCTATATCTAACATGCAGTTGTTGAGTTTCTTGTCTTTCAATATTAAAGTGATGAAGAAGGGAGGTTTTTCCCCATATTGAACCCTGAAATGATCAACTTGTAGCATGATAGGGGGGTCCATGGGTCCATCTAACCCTTGAAAGAAATTGTCAAAACGTTCCTCAATTGATGGCACCTTAATGACTTCTCTTAGGGGGACGGTTACATGCATTTTGGATAGTGCCCCTTCAAATTCAAAGTTTAATTCAACCCTTTCAATCTTGGATGTTTTGGGAAGGAGCACATCCAAGGATGGGGGTTTTGTTTGCTCAGCAGTAGGTTGGCTTAGTTTCTTTCTTCTATACACCTGAAGCTCTTGTTTCTTCAGTTTTTCTTTTGGCTCCTGGTCTAGGTTGTTTATTAGTACCATATTAGCCTTCTTGGAAGCATCTCTCATGGACTCTTCATGTTCTTCATCCATGATGTTTATCTGAGGACCTTCCATGAGATGGCCTATATTGTTCACTTGTTGATGGCCATTATCACTGTAAGGATATTCATGGTACTAGTGTGCCTCACTGCATTCTAGGCACCAAGGTTTTTCATCGACAACATTTGTAGGGGCTAAGGTGTTTTAGACTTCTTGTTCATTCTTTGTCTTGTAAAATTGGTTCCCTTTTTGAAACTTCCCTTTATATGGGACCCTAGGTGCTTGGATTTGGGATCTTTCCAAGTTGACGATCCTACTCATCATTTGTTTTTGGTTTTTTATGATACCATCCATAGAGGCTTGAAATTTGGCCATGTTGGCACAAAGATCAAAGGTAGGTTCAGTGTTGTGGACTATCTTTGGTTTGGTGTCCATTTCCCCCATTGGATTTTCGAAAGGATCGATTTTGGATGAAAGGAGGTTGCCCTCAATTATAGTAGCAATATCTTGGGATTATTTAATTGATTGGGGGATTTTGTCTCTGAGAAGATACCCTAATTGGCCATTGAAAGATCTGGTACAGATGTGGACAAGGTAATCATCTTTCGGATGATGGATTGCGGGGATCTTCTGGAGCAAGGTCTCAAACCTAGTATGGAACTCCCGATTGGAATCATTTTCATGCTTACATAGGGTATTTAATCGTGTAAGGAGCATGTTAGGGTCGTCCTTAATAATCCACCTCTTGAGGAAAACTTCTTCAAGTTTGTCCATGGTTTTAATGCTACCATTGGGAAGGCTCAAATACCAACGTCTTGAGGCATCATAGAGGGTAGTGCAGAACAAATTCATGACTAAATCTTTAGCATCATCACTAATGGGGTGAAGCTAAAAAAATGCCCAAAAGCTGCTCATGTTCTCTTTAGCACTAATTGCATCAATATCGGTGATTTTAGGCAACCATTTCTCATACTTGGATGACATCTGCCTAGGGTAGTCTGGTATGGATGACATGTCTAGTGGTTTGAAGAGATTAGATGACCATTGTATTTGATTGTTAGTTGGGTTCGCTGTAGTGGTGGTCCCTAAACTAGACATTGTTTTCAAAGGAAGACTCCTTCCCAAGAGTGATTTTACAATAGGAGAGTTCTTGGGAGGCTTCCTTCTAAAAGATAGAGGAACATTATTGAACCTTTATTTTTTTTGTGGAGTCTTGAGATAGTTTACCTGAAACTACCAATGAAAAGGGAAAACACCGTAATGGAGTTGCCAGGTAATCTTGTAAAAATAAGAATCTCTGAGGAAAGGATTACCGAAAATTTTTCATTTGAGGAAGCTTTGAATTAGTGTCCGTGGCAATGGCACCAAAATTTTATCGCACAGTTTGTATCTAGTTTAAAAGGATATAAGATAGAAGTCCAAACTGGCGTAACAGGAACCAATCTCACCCAATGTCACCACAATGGCATGGTTCTTTCTCTTCAGGGAGGTTAGGCCCATGGGATACGTCCCCAGTGACCTGGGGTTTTTAAGAGGCAAAAGGATAATAATATAAAGATAAGGTTTTCCCCCTTCACAAGTAACCACCCAAACAGATAGTCCGGCCAAAGGCCAATTTAATAATTAAAACCCCCAAAGAAGTGTACCTTCCTGGAACAGAGCAACAACAAAGTGATATATGCAAGCTATTTCAATGGGTTAGTACTTTATAAGACTATTTGATAAATACATATAAGCAATTAGCAATAAATGTTGACGAAGTCAATGTTTATCAATAGCAATGAAAAGTTATAACACTTCACCAATAAATACTGGAAGAATGTGGCATTCAATGTAACCAATCAACACTTTATTCAATTAATGCCTAAACCACCATTCAATTGCTCTTAAGAAAAAATGTTTCTTCACTAAAGATGTAATAACTAATAATGATGGAAGCACTTAAGGCTAGTGTAGTTAGGGTTTGAAAATCAAAGGGTTTTGAGATTATTGTAATCAAGTTTCAATTCAACATTGGAGGACTTTAGATCAGTGTCTTTAGGGTTTAATGGAGTCAAAAGTGAAGGACGTAAGGGTTGAAGGAGGAAGGCTAGGATTAGAATCAAAACCCTAGGGGAGAAAGGCTCACTCTAGTGTTTCTATAGCAAGGCTTCATGCTCTCTCCTCCTTCCTTAGATCAACTTGGCAAAATGGCTAGCTCAAATGAAGGACAAAATCAAGACAAGAAGGATTAATGAGGGAGAGTGTTTCTACAACAAGGCTCTTTCATCAAACCCTAAAAGAAAAATGATGATAAGTGTAGATAACCTAGGCATGAGACATCTTCTTCCTGTTGAATTCTAAAAGGTATGGCTAGCATAGGAGAGCAAGAAAAAGGAGTGTAGTTATAGCTAGGCTCTCTTTTTCTTCTTCAATGGCTGAAAGTTTCTCTATTAGGGGACATGAGACAAGGACCTACTTGTGTGCTTGTCACCTAGGTTTTTGATTCAGAAAATTATAAATATATGCAAGAAAATAAGACTACAACCATTCATTTAAGAAGTTTTGTAGAAAAATACTTACAGTTCATCCAGAAATAACCATGCAGACCCTAGTTGTAACACCTTCCTTCAAGAGAAACACCATAAAATTCCAAAAAGTCTTCCTTCAACAAGTGCGCCTCACTAAATCAGCCAAATACCCAAGATAGGGCACAAATTTGAGACCTCCTTATGGAGTGAATGAGTTGTGATGAAAAAATGAGGGTCAAAATCCCTCATTTATACAAAACCTTGACCTAATTTTACATTTTAGGTCAGGTAAAAAGGTCGACAAGGCCAAGATATCAAATCATATTGTTTTTACTTTAAATTGTCAATCTAAAACCCTAATCAAGAAAAACGTAAGACTTCACCCCTTTCTAGGGTGACGTTAGCCCCTATTAGGGCAAGTGCAACCTCTTGAAGCAAGACGTTAACCCTTTTTGGGCTTCTCCAAGATGCCACACGTGCCAAATTCCCTGTCCATCTGCCAACATGCTCATGATGATATCATAAGCCTCCCGGTGACTTCCTAGGCCAACTAGAGCCAACGTCCCACTGAAAATGGGTCAATCCCCCCAGGTCCATTTGTGTCAGGGTGCCTCTAGTGGAACGTCCTCTTCTTCTTTGGTGAAAAGTATATGATCAACCTATGCCCTATCTCTGCCCCCTAATGGGGTATCAACATCCATTTGGTGGGATCTTTAGCCCCATGGAGGTTCGAACTGATCATCTCCCCATGTGCACTGGTCCAAATGGTACCTGTCTGTCAGGAATGGTCCTGCACATCAAAGGATATGCCCTCCATGGGGTCATCAGTCACAGGGATCATAGAAATTTCAATCACATCTCATCATCAATATTATTAAAAATATGCACAAAATCCCTAATACATTAGTTAACAACTAAAAGATTTTACACAAGCCTGCAATACAAGTCCAAAGAAAAGGACAAGGTGTCCTATTGGGCTAGTGTCCACGGGAAAAGGAAAGTTCTCAAAAAGACCTCATCCAAGCCATGTAAGTGAGTGATGTGGTTAGGGGATGTCCAAGAATGTGGGTGCAGTGAAGGTCACAGATGAAAAAGTGTTACTTGTGGGTGAGTTTGTAGAAGGCCAGTTGTACCTATCATGGATGCATTCTTTCCAAGCCCATTCTTTCCTTTATTATTTTTATCCTCTTTTTCTTTTTTTCTTTTTTTTGTTTAAGAGCTAACCAGGGGACATTTCCTTGGCATGGTGACCTGAGCTGGCAGTGTTACCCAAAAGTACTTTCACAGAGATGAGAAGGTTGTCTTGTGATGAGACCCCCTTTCCCTTGTCCATGCAACCAAGAGTCACTACCCTATCATGGTAACTAGCTGTTGGAAATGTCATACTACTAGGTACCCATGGTCCTAATAGGCTGGCTCATGATGAGACCCCCTATCCTATGAATGGGTCTTGTTTTATTATTTTTCTGGGTCCCTCTGGTTTCTTGTTGATAATTCTTTTATTTCTTTCTTGGGGATCCCTCGGTGAAGCATCTCGAGGTTTTGTTCTTAGGATTTTATCTTTTACCAACTTTCTTTTACCTTCTGGGCCTTTAGCCCCTTCTTCCCACGAGGTAAGGTGTAGTCCTGAAAATAGGTCAAACCAATGCTCGGACAAGGGGGATGGGATAAGTGAGCTGGAAGTAAGATGAAGAAGTCATGATATGATGAGAGTAGACGATGGCTTTTTAGAAATCCCCCTTAGTGGAAAATAAAAATCCACAAATACAGGCTTTCTAGGGCACCCTGTTTATCCCCCCAAACATGGTCAAGTGGGAAAATGTAAGATCCAAGAAGTCATTAGAAATAAAAGGAATTAGATGCATACATTTAAAGGTTTTAACGATAAAATGTGACACATACCATGATACCTGGACTAATTACCTCATGAAGAAAGAACCTCTTTTGATATAGGACTAAACTGATGGTGATGGATGTTGCTGCTATTGACAAGATAAATATGATGGAAGAAGAAAATGTGCGTCCTTCAGGGCCATGCTCAGGTCAATCTTTCTCTCGGTACTCCATGTCTAGGACCTATGGGCCTTAAGACATGATCTCTTAGTTATCCCAGAAAAGTGGGGATAACAAGGACCTTGTTTTATCTAATAGCTCCAAAAGAATCTTTGAAGACTTGTGACATACCCCAAAAATAAATTATTTTTTAATTCGAAAAAATTATTAGTAAATTCGAATCTGGAAAATTTTTGCCATTTATGGCAATTCCGAATTTCCAATTTGGTAAATTGTAATTAATTATGGTTACTGTTGGGAAAAAATTGGATTTGACCCAACTAACTATTTGACTATGACACTTGTATGAAAGAAAAATATTTTATATTTAATGTAGGAGGACAAATGGAACAACCATGTTAAATTCAGCTGACCATGACTCCATGAGTGGGGAACATGTTGGAACTACCTCAGGGCTGATCGTTACAAGTGGCAAATTAGGGATTTGGACACTAGAAGATTTTGAGAATCAGTGATTTAGAAAGCTGCAAAAATTCCCAAGAGAGGGAAAAGACCTAGGAAAAAAGGGCATAAATAGCATATGTGAGGAGGCAGGACGTTGTCGAGTAAGCTAGGAAAATACTATGGTTTTCTTTGTTGTTATGAACACTATTGATTGAGTGTGAGGCAAGAGGAGACTGGTGAAATTGAAAACCATTGCTGAGGAAGAGTGTGACATCCCCCAAAAATAAAATATTTTTATTTTTGTGTGCTGGAAATTTATTTTCGTTTTTGGCAAATTCGAATTTGGAAAAAAATTTCAATTTCGCAATTCCAAATTTTTAATTTAATAATTGTATTTAATTATTGTGACTATTGGGCAGAGATCTATTTGGACTCAACTAACTATTTGACTATGACACTTGTATCACAACATAATATTTATATTAATTGCAGGAGGACAAATGGAACAACCATGTTAAAAATCAACTGACCATGACTCCATGACTGGGCAACATGTTGGAACTGCCTCTGGGCTAATTATTACAAGTGGAAAATCAGATATTCGGCCACTGGCAGCCCCGTAAAAATCAGGGATTAATAAAAGCTATGAAAATCCCTAAAGGAGGGAAAAAGACCGGGCAAAAATTGATAAATACCATATGCGAGGAGGCAGGACGCTGCCAAGTATGTTGGGAAAGGACTGCGAGTCCTCCTATTGTTATGAGCACTGTTGAGCAAGTGTGAGGAAATGGGATAATTGCTGAAAAAATTGGAATATTGCTGAGGAGTCTCCAAGTTCACCCTCATGGAGTCATGGTTAGGCTAGGGGGTGAACTGGGCAAGTGATTTGGCTTCCCTATTGTACGGTTGGAAGGAACGTGGTTGTTCCCTTTGTCTTTCTATGGATTGGAATTCATATATGTTGATCTACCCCTCTCTATTTTGAATGGTTATGTTTGATTGATGTCATGTATCTGTTGGGAAATTATATCTAATTGCGTTAAAGTAAACTATTTGAATGATAATATATGTTCATTAAGAGGAATATGTGTGAAGGAAATCTGTATCTATACATAGTTATAATACGTCTGCTGAAATGTTCACATCTGACTGCTGAAGTATATATATTTGTTGTTGAAGATGAATTACCTTCGTGGATATAATTTTTCTGTATGTCGTCACAAAGTTCGTAATAGACATCCAAGCTCTAGGAACTGTTCCTCGTCTAAGTAAACTGCTAGATGGATGCACCTATAATTATATTTCTGTAAGTAAGTAAGGAAAGGGGGAGATTAACGCCAATGGGGAAAATCCTTTCTGTAGTTAGAACCCCAGGAAGCCACACTTAGATCCCTTGGAACATCATATATAATTACCAAACTCTTATGGAATAAAATTCATATTCATGTATATACTAGATACACAGATCTAGTATTGTTAACGTATAATACATTGATTAAAAGTGGCTCTAAGTGAATATAATAGAAATTACCTTATACAGAAAATTGTTATCCTATTGGACGCTTTTATAGATTATATGCGTATAAAACTCATTAGTTTAGATCTTCAGAATTCTATTAGGTAAATGGATATTGAATCCTTCTACACCTATTGTTTCATAGAACAAAAGTAAGAACACTAGTAAAAGACAAAATTTGGAAAGTTAAAGAGATATGGAAAACCCCTTTTGTTTATCAAATGCTAAACAATCATGAGAATTGACGCCTATCATAATATTTTATGCTTTTCTTGTTTTGTTTAAAATGGTGTACCCTTTCCACAGTTAAAGTCTATGACGAATTTAGAAAATTTCGAAACTCCGAAGTGCTAGTCCACTTTTTCTTTTCTTTTTTTGCATTTCGGAAGTTTTTTTATGCTGATGTTGGACACTGGAACTCGCGAAGTTCCAAACCCTGAATACCTGAAATGCGGGTCTCACCTTTCCTTTTTCGCATTTCGGAAGTTTGTTTATGTTGATGTTTGGACACTAGAACTCGCGAAGTTTTGAACCCCAAATTCCCAAAATGCGGGTCTCCCCTTTCCTTTTTTCGCATTTCAAAAGTTTGTTTATTTTGATGTTTAGACACTGGAAGTCGCAAAGTTCCGAACCCCAAAATCCCGAAATGTAGGTCTCACCTTTCCTTTTTTCGCATTTTGGAAGTTTGTTTATGTTGATGTTTGGACACTGGAACTCGCGAAGTTCCAAACCCCGAAATCCCGAAATGAGGGTCTCACCTTTCCTTTTTTCACATTTCGGAAGTTTGTTTATGTTGATGTTTGGACACTGGAACTCACAAAGTTTTGAACCTCGAAATCCCGAAATGCGGGTCCCACCTTTCCTTTTTCGCATTTTGGAAGTTTTTTTATGTTGATGTTTGGACACTGGAACTCGTGAAGTTCCGAACCCCGAAATCACGAAATGCGGGTCTCACCTTTCCTTTTTTCACATTTCGGAAGTTTGTATATGCTGTTGTTTGGGTACTTGAACTCATGAAGTCGTGAACCTTGAAACCCCGATGGGTGGGTCCCACATTCCTTTTTCACCTTTCGGAATTTTGGTGTGTTAATGTTTGGCACTTCCAAATGCGAAATCCCGAACCCCGAAAACCTGAAGTACCGGGTGCAAAGTCTTCCCACATTTTCACGTTTTTGACAAACGACGTGGTCCCTTTGTTTCATTTTGTGTTTGGAATTTATAATCATCGAAATCCGATTGACCTCTGTTATTTTTTACAAACTGTAGGAACCTAGAAGGAATTTATTGTTATGGGAACAACTCTAATAATGTGATGAATGGACTGGTAAAAGAATGTTGGGGAGTCTTCATCCCAGATAGAGATATGGAAGTCACAGACTGTATTACAAGTCATTTGCATTGCAAACATATGGTAATATTTTTATGTAGGGATTTGGCCATAAAACCCCAAAGTTGCTTGTATTGTTAAGACTGTGGTAGTGTTATAGGTACTAACAGATAAGAAAGTAATTATAAATTACAAGATCTTAGATAAACATTGCAGTGATGAGTAAATACTCATTATATCGTCAATTAGAAAACTTTAATTTGAATGGTAAGGACAATCGACGACAGTAAGGACTCTAACAAACTTTCAGACTCAAGCCTTATAACAGAAAGCTTACTTGCTTGACATCTCAAAACTTTTCAAGAATAAATGTACAAACAAAAAAAAAAAATTGACAGTTTTTTGAGGTACATTACATATGGTATCAGAGAAAAAGTTACAACACTGGGCTTGAACATGGCCACATTAATTTATTAGTATATATTATGATTTATGAAAAAACTAATAAATCTTGTGGACTACAAATATAAATCTTTTTTGTTTTGTGTTGAATAATGGCAGCTCAAGAAGATGCAAAAATCAGGATGGAAGGGAATCCGTAGCAAGGACCTCTTGGAGATCCGAGACAGAACAGTGATGGAAGTTCACCCATGGAGGTGTTGGAAACAATGAGGAACCTTATTGTTGAACTACAGGTTTTCAAGGCCGACAATGAAAAATTGAAGAAGGCATAGCAGGAACAACAAGAGATAAATGAATTCCTGTTGTGTAGTATCGTAACCAAGAAAATCCCAAAAGATGATAACCATGAGGAAGAGGTCAGCAAAAGGGCCTCCAAGAATTCTAGTGCGAAAACAGAAAAAGGAGATAGTTTTCTGAAGGGACACCTTCAGCTGAAGACAAAACCATACCAAACAAAAAAGAAAACAAACAGACCACCTTGAAGGAGAATTTAAAAAGATTAAACTAGCTACTTTGATGGACAATCCAGGACAGGAGAAGAAGTCGAGTCATGGTTGTTGGACATAAAAAAATACTTCCAAATCTACAACTATTCCAGCAACATGAAGGTTAGAATGGCCATCTACAATCTAAAGGGGAAGGCCAACATTTGGTGGCAGGACCTGAAATTGGCCAAGGGCCTAAAAGAGAAATAGTTGGAATGGTCCGACTTTAAGAAGTATTTCAAGAAACAATACCTTTCTGAAAGCTATTATGAAAGGAAGACGAAATAATTTTACAAATTACGACTCAAACAAATGAAAATGGAGGACCTTATAAATAAAGTTATGGAACTATTAAGGTTTGTACCATACATCCGGGAGGACAAGGTAAAAATCCAGCAATTCTTAAGCTCTTTACCATAGGCTTACCGGGACAGAATTGAGTTTGACAACCCCAAATCCTTGAGTGAGGCATTTAGGAAGGCACAAATGTGCTATGACCAGTATAAATAGTGGATAGAGTTTTTCCAAGACCTGGAAGGATAAGAAGAAAGATGGAATGCACGAACGAAAGAAGGGATACCAGCCAACTCCTTATCGGAATGCAGCAAAAAGTTTCCCAAGGAAGGATTTTCACTCCGATCATCCAAATATGCAAAGTAGCGGTAAACCGGTAAACCTGGGAATGAAGAAGTTTGGGGGCAACTCCCTCGAGCCATTAAAGTGTTGGGAGTGTGGAGAGCCTCATCTAAAGAGGAATTGTCCATGTTTAATTATAGCAAACAACACTGCTGTCCACAATTTGTAGGAAGCCTCGACAGTGGGAGACATGGGCAGAAGTCTGCATCGGATAAATGCAGCCATAGATGGTCGACAAGTTGACCAACAGTCCTCGGTGGTAGAAATCAAAGGTAAAATCCATGACACACGAATTTCTATTTTAGTTGACCCTGGATCTACGTTAAGTTATAATACTCCCGATGTAGTAGAGTTGAATAAACTTAAGAAACAAAAGAATGAAAAATATTGGCTTGTACAACTAGCAACAGGTGCTAAAAGAAAAGTTTTTAACTTTATCTATGATCTTGAGTTCAGTTTAGATGGTCAAAATATAAGGACCAATCTGAACATCCTACCACTAGGATCTTATGATATGATTATCGGGATGGATTGGTTGGAACAACTCAAAGCAATACTAGACTGCTATACAAAGATACTTAGCTACAAAGATAATTTTGGCACTGTTAGAACAGCCCAAGGCATACCAAAACCTATGTCAGTCAGACAAGTTTCAACGATGCAATTCAAGAAATGTATTAGAAAGGGATGTCAAGTTTATGCCATCCAAGTGACGAATCTATTAGAAAAAGAAGATAAACCCAAGTTAGAAGACTTTGTTGTAGGGATGATTTTAAGGATGTAAATTTATTTTAAAATGTAGAAACCTTGGCAAATCTTACTAATCCTTCATATTCCAACTATAAATGTTTGGCGATATTTTTGTAAAAATATTCATATTTCTAAGGATTTTCTACAGTTTTTATAATTTTTTGGCGATTTTTAAGTTAAAACAATTGTATCCTATAGAATTTGGGCAAATCATTTTGAAAATAGCGAATCTCATTTTTTGAAAAACCATGGAAAATTAGCCCATGAGCGAAATTTAGCCCCTAAAATCATCCCTGCTTTGTTGTCATACGTGAATTCAGAGACATGTTTGTTGATGAGATAACAGAATTACCTCCTAGGAGAGAAATGGATTTCTCCATAGACTTACTACCCGGATCAGCTCCTATGTCAAAAGCACCCTACAGAATGAGTCTACCAGAACAGACAAAATTAAAAATACAATTATAGGAATTGTTGGACAAAGAGTATATCAGACCAAGTGTCTCGCCATGGGAAGCACCAGTTCTCTTTGTGAAAAATAAAGATGGTACTCTAAGACTATGTATCGATTATAGACAACTGAACAAAGTGACCATTAAGAACAAATACCCCTTACCTAGGATAAATGATCTATTCGATCAAGTTGGTGGGGCCAAGATCTTCTCAAAATTGGATTGACGATCCGGTTATCATCAAGTTATGATAAAGGACCAGGACATAAACAAAACAACTTTTCAAGCAAGATACAAACAATATGAGTTTGTAGTCATACCTTTCAGACTCACTAATGCACCAGCTACATTTATGTGCTTGATGAACAACATTTTCAGCCAATACTTAGACAAGTTCGTAGTAGTATTTATCGACGATATTTTGGTCTATTCTAAAATAGAG
>JZKD02S0511070.1:0-16830 GCA_000966675.3 Picea glauca | reverse complement strand
GTATGAGTGTAATAATGGTAGGTGTTTCAGGTGAGGTGTGATTACTATGTCATCGTTGTCGTTGGGAAAAACAATCATTAATAATTTTCAAAAAGAACTTTAATGACAATTATGAACAATCATCACTTTGCGTGGGAAATTCAAATTGACATGCCTATATTAAAAAACGTTTAAGGAAAAAGATTTTGAATGATTTTTAAATTTTTTCATGTATTTTTAGAAATGCTCCATGTCTCATAACGTTGTAACTTTCCCTTGTTACTGGATATAACCGGAATGACAACCTCCTTTTTTTTAGAAAAGGAAATCTAGGAACACAGAAAAAACTTGGCGTTTTAAAGATAAACTTCGATACCATAGCCAAAGCCACTACTGTCAGCAGGAATCTATAGCCTCAACAAAGTTACCTTTTAACCCATAGATGAGCCTATATCCTTAATAAATAGTTTGAATCGTTTTTTCCCAAAAATACCACTATCATGGTTTGGTATCTAGATAATGATAATGCCACTCAGTAGATCATAACTTAAGTGAACAATTCGACTCTTGATGAGACCTCTTGTCCTTTGATGAAAAATAAATGCCAAAGGCCATTACCCTGGTGTGGTACCCATAGTGGGAATGTCACTTATGTTATTATTTGATGATCATGGTAGGTTGGCCTGTGATGAAACCCCCTATCCTTTGTGGGAGTAGTTTTACTACTTTACTTATAAAATTGTTATTTTGGTTCTATCAAGGGAGGCTCATGTGCTCCTTAAGAGTGAGGGATGGTGTAAGAAGTGTAAAATGCCAAGTAAAAAATGTGCTTTAGACTCCTTGTTATAATATGAAGACAAATTATCATTCCAATATATGTATATATATAGGGAAATGAAACAAATTATGGTGGTTAGTGAATTACGAACAATTTTTAAGATAATTCAGAGAAATTAATCCAAAATCAATTCGATGAGGTATGCTAAATAGTCCAAACAAAAATGACAAATCGTTACTTATGATCATTAGAAGTAGTTTTGATGAAAATTAATTAATGAAGGTCGTACCCAAAGGAGTGACTATAGTAATAATGGCATGCTTAAAGAATCATGACTAAAAAGGAACAACAATAAGGAAAAAAATGCAGAAGGGACAACAATTGTTCGTTTCAAATGAACAGTGCTATCTAAAAAAGGAACAACAATGTAGAAAAATGAACGACAATCGTTACCTCAAATGGACGATATTAAATGCAAAGGGAACAAAAATCACTCAAAGGTACAATAGTTGTTCCTTTCAATGGAACGACAACCATAAGCAAAGGGATCAACAATCGTTCAAAGGAACAACAGTTGTTTTGTTTTAAACAAACAACAATGATGATTTTCAAATTTTAACCATCTAGTTAAGTGATTTGGAACCCCTGACAGTAATTATTATTTTAGTGAATCTATGATTGATTATTCATCAACTAAATTCATTTAATTTCTATGGGTATGTTTATTAAATAATCGAAGTATTGGATGGTCTATTCATCGTTATGTAGATATGTTCATTTTTTGTGAAAACATGGTTTATATTTACCAAGTTTTTGTAGGAGCGAGGAACAAAAAAGAGTGCTAATTATACTCATTACAGTCATCTTTCCCAGTTCCTATTCTCTCGACTGACCTTTTAAAAAATGAAAAACTCAATAAAATCTGTTAAAATAAAACTATATACAATATGTATAGTGCTTGATAAGAATCATCATTTTATGAAGTTGAGGCTTTCGGGTTACCTTCCCAGCTAGCTAAAATTTGAACGGTAGGATCCTTACTTACTTCTTGGCAAAATGATTCTCTTGAAAGAAGCTGAAGGTAGATTCGTAACCGATGTCCATTTAGTAGAAAAGGAGAACCATATCCATCGATGGTGATTAAGGTGATAGTGTCGTTATCATGAACTTCATAGATATCATGCAGTCCAAGCCACCTTGTCTGTAATTTTCCAAGAAAATTCTGAAATCTAGAATCATAGAGAAGCGCCCAATCACCTTTCTGGAAGGATTTCTTCTTGATATGTTTATCGTTCCAGCTAGCTCTTTGCTACTGAATAATAATTGTGCATTGTAGGGTGAACATGTATACTTCATCTAACTCATTGACCTACTATAAGCGTTGTTTATGTGCCTCTGTAAGATCCATTCCAATTTCCTGGGCCATCCTTATAGTCTCGATCTCAAATTCAATTGGGAAGATGGGTTCTTTGCCATAAAATAGATGATAAGGGGAGTAGCCAATAGTGTTACGCCATGTCATGTGATAACCCCATAAGTCATTTGGAATCTCGGCTACCCAATTCTGATGGTTTGTTGAGACTTTTTTTGTCAAGATTGACTCCAAGACTTTGCTGGTACTTTCTACTTGTTCGTTTTCTTGTGGGTGGTAGGGGGAAGTAACTCTGTGCTTGATGTGATAGTTACCCAGGGTGGTCGTGATTATATGAGGTTTAAATTGCAACCCTCCATCATTGATTACTTCCCTGGGTAATCCATAGCATACACATATTTCAAAAATAAATTTAATGATTGCTTCTTTTGTTGCGTTTGTCAAGGATACTTCCTCTACCCAATTGGTCATATAGTCTATTGCAACTAAAATATAAGCCTTTTGGTTTGATTTTGGATTGAAGGGGCCAACAAAATCCAATGCCCATATTTCAAAAGGTTCTGTGAATATTTGTGCTTGCAGTGGAATTTCATCAGCTTGGATGGGTCGACCCATCTTTTGACAGCTATCGCAAGCCTGGACATATTTTTTCACATCCTTAAATATTGAGGGCCAATAGTAGCCCATCTGTAAAATAGTATGCCTAGTTTTTTGTTTTGAAAAATGTCTGCCACAGGGATCATCATGACCCGCCTTCATAATATCATAAATTTCATCATCCCTTACACATCTTCGGATCTGGAGGTCAGCCCCTATGTGGAACAAATATCCACCAATCCAAGAAAATCGTGCACTGCGTTGGACGATCAATTTCCTTTATCTTGGTGATATATGTGTTGGTAGTTTCCCAACTACCAAATAATTAGCCACATCAACATACCATGGCATTTTAATAGTGACTGTGAACACATGTTCGTCTAGAAATTGGTCCTCCACTATCATAGAATCATTTGTTTTGGGTATGCGAGACAATAAATCTGCGATGAGATTCTCTCTTCCAGGTTTTTTCTTGATGGTGATGTTAAATTTCTGAAATAGTAAAAACCATCGAGTAACCCGTCCATTAGTGATTGGTTTGTTAGCTAGATATTTAATAGCAGAATGATTAGTATACAGAATAACTCGGTAGCCTATTATATAGTGGAAGAATTTATTAATAGCATGTATAACTGTTAAAAATTATTTTTCTGTTACTGTATAATTTAACTCAGCGGGAGTGAATTTTTTTTTAATAAAGTAAATAACATAAGGTTTCTTGTCTTATTCCTCACCAATGAAAATTCTTATGGTGGTATCCGATGCATCAATAGAAATATGAAATGGCAATTTCTAGTTTGGTCGTCTCAGCACTAGTGCTGTTGAGATGAGATTTTTAAGTCTTGCAAATGCAACATCACACTTGTCAGACCAAAGAAATTATGCATTACTAGTTAAAGCATTTAAAGGAGCGGTTGTTCTTGAAATTTTTTCTATGAATCTACAGTAATATACTGTAATGCCAAGGCAACTATGTACCTCAGTTTGTGTTTGGGGTGTAAGTAGATTAAGGATTACCTCTATTTTTGCAGAGTCTACCTTGATTCCCTCTACAGAAACATAGTGTCCCAGTACCACACCTTCGGTCATCATCATATTACATTTCTCATGACTCAAACACATCCTAGTAGAAATGCACCATTCGAGTACTTTCTCTAGATTGCTTAGAGATTGATCAAAATTAGTTCCATAAGGGGTGAAATAGTCCATGTAAACTTCAAGTCCTTCATTAATCATATCAGAAAATATGCTCAGAACGACCCTCTGGAATGTGGCTGGAGCATTAAATAATCTAAAGGGGAATAATATTTATGCAAAGGTACCCCAGGGACGTGTAAATGTAGTTTTATCTTGGTATTCCGAGGCAATTTGGATATGATTATAGCCACTAAAACCATCCAGAAAGGAGAAGAATTGCTTCCCTGCTAAAGTGTCAAGGACTTGATCAACAAAGGGTAAGGGAAAGTGATATTTCTGGGTAGATTTATTGAGTTCTCTGTAGTATACACAGATTCACCATTTCCCATTCTTTTTGGGTACGATGACTAGTTGGGAGACTGATTGCAACCCGCCCTCGATGGCACGGTCACTCTCACCAGGACCTTCAACGACGCGGCCCGAAGAGTTAACAACTCCTCTGACTCCCTCGTGAGTCTTTTACCCACAGTTCTCTTCTCGGCGATCTACCCTTCGCGTATCGGGAGATCGGATCTCGCGATATCGCGAGACTCCTAACACTGCTTCTTGTTGTTCAAAATCCGAGTCCCGAATGTTGATAGTCAACGTTCAACCCTCGGGGTATCGCCACTGGCGATGTCAATCACCTGACTTCCTAGACCCCGAGTGTCGAGGTGTCGATTTTCCCGACGTGATGCCACCTGTATTCCACTGTACCTCGTGGCCCAACACTTTCCCGTCACTTCGGGATTTCACGGATCGTGTATCCCCGATACAAGAACCCCTTGGTGTTGAACTCCGAACACCGATCTCTGATTCTCCGACCCCGTAGGATCTCCTGCCACCTGTCCCCACTTTAATCGACGGTTCCCATTGAATCAGGAAATTGATACTCGCGATTTCAAAGGGTAAGCTCCTACCTTACCAAATGCCGAACGCTGATATGCGATGGCCTACCCCTTTTGTTGCTTGCAAGTTAATCCTCGCAGCTCTTCTCGGATCCAACGTTCAGCGGGAACTCGTGATCCTGTTGGGCGATTTCAAGTCGTCGATTCTCTTCCTCTTGAAGAATCTTTTGTTCCGCCACCTTCAACCTGCATGAACTCCACTGGGGTCTGTTCCCATAATGAATCAAAGGAACTATCCCTCCTGAACTTTTCCAACCCTGACTCCTTCAGAGGCCTCTCGAGAACGTTCACTGTACTCGACTTTCAGCCACTCTCAGCAGTGTTGAAGTTTTCCCAAGTCTAGTGCACTCACAGTCAAAGCAACCCGACTTTTCACTTCTGAGACCTTCGGACTTCAATTCTTCCATAAGATCACATATGCCGCATACGAAAGAAGTAAGTAACAGGACGCAAATATGCAAAGGCACAATGCCAACAACACACGGAGAATAAACACGTCCATGAAATAGAATCAGGGGTTCCCTCTTCTTCTCCTCCTAGGCTTGCCTCTGAGTCTTCAATTCAACCTGCACTTCACCTGCACAGTCTGAATAAACCCACAAAACTTCTGGGCAAATGAGAATGAGAGTTAACTGTCCAACCACCTCTATGCACTCTATGCAGAGGAATTCCACTGCACTCTATGCAGGAATCTCCTGGCTTAGACAGAGAAACAATTAAGACTTATTCTCTCATTCCCTCATATTTTGAACCTGCCATGCAATCACATATGCAGCATACAGACAATAGGCAAAACAAGAAGCAAATATGCAACAACATAATATCAACAACACACAGAGAATAATCACCGCCATGAAATTGAATCAAATCTTTACTATTAATTTCAATATCTGTACATGGGAGTTCTTCACCAGTTCTCTGAGTTGCTATCGTCCTGCTCCTCTATCTAATGCTGAATAATGATAATCAATTACACAAGGAGGCTTCCTATATTCGTTTTCCCTCCTGGAAATGAAACTATCTAATCTACAACTAACCCTATCTACCAGCATTTAAAACTGTTAAATGCCTTCTTATCTACATTACATTACAAGTGCGCTTCATATGAATGCATTCATTCAAATGGCAGCGCAACGATCTTTTCAAAGAAATTCAAAAAGGTATGCGCTGGTGCTGTCTAGCTATTCTTCTCTTTCCTCCATGCTGGCTCGCATCATGACGTCGTAGATGCTCCTACATCATACTCCTCGGCTCAAAGATTTCATGGGCTCCTGTCCATGAGCTCCTACACAGTCTGCCCATGCTTTTGAATCACTGTCTCTCTTTCCCAGCTGGCATCCTCGACAGGGTGATTTTTCCATTTCACCAGGTACTCAAAATATTGCTTTCTCCTGGTCTTCCTTCCAATTATTTTATCCAGTATGCACTCCATCTCTAGCTTCTGTGCAACTGGCAATTGCTTCTGCCAGTAGACCACTGGTTCCTCCATTCCAGTGTCTGTTGTATCAGTCCTATAAGGGTATAAATCTGAAATATTGAAAATCGGAGATATCCCGATGCCCTCTGGCAACTCAAGCTCATATTCATTCTCCCCAAACTTCTTCAGGACTCTACAAGGTCCAATTTTCTTCATCTTGAGATTGTTATACGTCCCCCTTGGGAACCTTTCCTTCCTTAGGTGAGCTAGAACCATGTCTCCAACTTCAAACTGAAGTTGTCTTTTCCTCTGATCGGCTTTGCGCTTATACTCCTGGTTCGCCTTCATCAGTCTTTTCTTCACCTACGTGTGAAGTTCTTGCATTGCTTTAGCGAATTCCTCAGCTCTCGCGCTGCTCGTTTCAGCCTGTTCTGACTCCCTGAGCTCAGATACTCCTCACGGCTGTTTCCTATACAAAATTTGAAATGGGCTCATACCTGTACTCTGATTCACATAATCATTGTACGCAAACTCTGCCTGTGGTAGGATCTGATCCCAACTGCTGTGATGCTCGGTCACCAGGCTCCTCAACAGATCCCCCAAGCTTCTGTTGACTACTTCGGTCTACCCATCTATCTGCGGATGGTATGCTGAGATAAATGCCAAATCGGTCCCTAGCTTTTTCCATAGCGTCCTCCAAAAATGGCCTATGAACTTTGTATCTCGATCTAAGACTATGCTTCTCAGAAATCCATGTAGTCGCACAATCTCTTTGAAAAATAAATTGGCGATGTGGGTTGCATCGCTGGTTTTATGACACGGAATGAAATGTTCCATCTTTGAGAACTTGTCCACCACCACAAAGATGGAATCAACTCCTCGTTGTGTTCTTGGCAAACCCAATACAAAATCCATGCTAATGGCTTCCCATGGCCTCTCGGGTATGGGCAATGGCTGATAGAACCCTGTATTCTACTTTCATCCCTTTGCATGTTGACATATCCTGCACCTATCAACAAACCGCTTTATGTCAGCATGCATTCCAGGCTAATAATAAGATTCTCTCAACTTGGTGAAGGTCTTATCATGTCCAAAATGACCTGCTAAACCTCCACTATGTTTTTCCTTCACCAAATTCTCTCTCATAGAGCAATCTGGAATGCACAATTGATTGCCTTTGAACAACAATCCATCCTGCATCAGGTAGTCAATCCACGGACTCCTATCCCTGAGAATTGGGTTCTCGGCTGCCTCGTGTGCCTAGCCAAAGTCTACGTCACCTGCATACATATCTTTCAGATTCTCAAAACCCAAAGTCTTGACTCTGAATTCCTGCAGCAATAAACACTTTCTTCTCAAGGCATCAGCCACCTTGTTCGCAGTCCCCGAAATGTGCTTTATCACAAATGTGAAATTCTGCATGTACTCTACCCACTTTGCATGCTTCTGGTTCAGCTTCTCTTGCTGACTCACGAACTGCAATGCATGATTATCGTTGTACAAAACGAATTCCTTGGGTATTAAGTAATGCCTCCACTTCTTCAATGCATGTATGATGGCATAGAACTCTTTGTAGTACGTGGAGTATTTCAGTTTTGCATCATCCATCTTCTCACTATAATATGCTACAGGTCTGTCATCCTGACTCAAGACTCCTCCAACAGCATACCCACTGGCATCACACTTCACTTGGAAGGTTTTCTGAAAATCTGGCAACACTAACACTGGTTGCTCAGTTATCTTTCGCTTCAACAAATTGAAGCTCCTTTCAGCCTCTGTTGTCCAATGGAAAACCTTATGTCGCTTCTTCACAGTGTCCATCATTGCGGCACTGGTTCCACTAAAATTCCAAATGAATTTTTTGTAGAAGCTTGCCAAACCGTGAAAGCTCCTTACCTCAAAAACATTTCTTGGCGATGGCCAATTCCTGATTATGTTCACCTTCTCAGAATCCATCTTTAATTCATTTGCAGAGATTACAAAGCCCAAATAAATGAGCTCTGTCTGCATGAAGGAACACTTCTTCAAATTGATCAGGAGCTTCTCCTATTGTAGCCTTCTCATCACAATGGCCAAATGCCTCAGATGCTCAGCCTTCGTTTTGCTGAAAATTAAAATATCATCCAGGTATACCACCACAAATTTGCCAATGAATTCTTGCAAGACTTCATTCATCAGTTGCTTAAATGTGCTTGGCGCATTTGTCATCCCAAACGGCATGACCAGCCATTTGTACAAACCCTCGTTTGTTTTGAATGTTGTCTTCCATTCGTCTCCCTCTCTCATACGGATCTGATGATATCTTCTCTTGAGATCTATCTTGGAAAAGTAATTTTCCCCACTCAGGCAATCCATCAAGTCATCCATTCTCGGCAGTGGAAACCTGTACCTGATGGTGATTTTATTAATCGCCCTGGAGTCTGTACACATCCTCCAGCCTCCATCCTTCTTCAGACTTAGTACCGTTGGAACGACACACAGACTAAGACTTTCTCTCACCGGTCCTTTATCCTGCAGATCCTGTACCTGCCTTTTGACTTCCTCATTCTCCTGAGGTGTCAACCTATACGCTACCTTATTCGGTAGATTTGCCCCGGGTATGAGGTCAATGTGGTGACTCACACTCGTCATCGGTGGCAACGAATGAGGTAGTTCGTCCATGATGATATCAACGAACTCTCCAAGTAGTTCCTGAATCTCTACCGGCAAGTCGTCCACTCTTGTGCTTGTCAGGACAATTCTCGGCTTCCTGACAACAAAGAACTGTGGATCTTCATCCTTCTCCAGCTCTGTGAGGAGTTCCTTCCCACTCATGAGAAGTATCGTATTTCTCACTTCCGGCTTCACTTCCTTATCCTTTACCGGATGCAATGTATATGACCTCCCATCCTTCTCCAAGGTGTATGTGTTCATTCTCCCGTCATGAAAAACATGTCGGTCATACTTCCAAGGTCTACCCAATAAAACATGACAAACATCCATGGGAATGACATCACACAGGATTTCATCCTTATATTCACCCATTTTAAAATTGACCAAGCATTGCCTTGTAACACATACCTGGTGTCCTTTCTGTAGCCATGTCACCTTGTATGGACTTGGGTGTTTGTTCGTTTTCAGCTCCAACTTCTCCACCATCTCGGTCGAAATGAGATTATCGGTGCTTCCGCTGTCCACTATGACCTTGCATTTCTAGCCCTTGGTCTTGCAAGTCATCTGGAACAGTCTGCATCTCTGCGCTGAGCTATCCACCTCTCTCTCAGGTTTCAAGAGAGCCTTGTGCACTGTCAGTGACTCACCACTTCCAATGTTTCCATCCTCAATGGCTCGCCTCTGCTCCTTAATGACGTGAGCTTTTCCTTTGTCCACTTTCCTGTCTGGACAATCCACGGCTTTGTGTCCGTCTTTTCCACACATAAAACACGTGATAACTCCTCCTCGACCTCTGCCTCGACCTCGAGTATGAGGAAATGTGTTCAAGTCAACATATCCTCCTTGTTGATCATCTTGCTGCCTCCTCGGCTCAGAAGTTTGCTGCTTCTGCTGTGAGGTTCCACCCCTCTCAGTTTTTCCCTGAGGTCTCCTCCAATCTTCCTTGGGCTTCTGTGTCTTCTCTTGGGCAACTGTCTTACCTCTGGGCTGGCTTCGGCCTCGCCCTCGCTGTCCCTACTTGCGGCTCAGCTTCTCTTCGGCCTTTAGAGCCATCTGGTACGCATACTCAATGGTTCGGATGGTAACCATGCTCAGTTCATCCTGAATGTCATACCTCAGTCCATTCAGGTATCTTGGCACCTTTTCGTCATCACTTTCTCGATGACCAGATCGAATGTTGAGCCTATATAATTCCTCGATGTATTCTCTCACCGTCATCAGCTTCTGCCTCAGGTTCTACATGTTCCTGAACAGAGTGATCTGGTAATCTCTCGGGATGAATTTCGCCTGCATCTTAGCGATCATCCTGTTCCAGCTTCTAATTTTCTGTTTGCCTCGGGAACGTATCTCTGCATGCAGCTCGTCCCACCATAAGGCTGCATGTCCCTTCAGCTTGGTGACAGCATGCCTCACCTTCTTGTCCTCCTCTATGTCTTCGTAATCGAAGTAGGTGTTGAGTGCTCGGATCCAATCCAGCAACTCTTCTGCGTTCAAGCTCCCCTCATAGACGGGGATGTCCATCTTCATCTTTAAGCTCATCCTCAAAATGGCTCTAATCAACCTCTCGATTGATGCATCTTCCGCCGTGACCTCTTCGACATCATGTCCAGCTTCCTCTTCAATCTCGGGATCACTGAACTCTGCTGCACCAACACCACGTCTCTGGGTGGTCTCCATTTCTTCGAGTCTGGCTCGGAGATCTCTCATCTCTTGCTCTATTTCAGCATTTCCTGTTGGCCTACCCCTTCTTCGGGAATCCCTATACTCACGATCAGGAGATTGCCTCTCTCTTCTGGGCGGCATGGTGTATCTGCTTCTCCCTGCTAGTTGAACAAAGAGAGCTCCACTTCCCGCTCTGATACCACTCTTGACGCAAGTCGTGAGTATCAGAGTGATTTCCTTTCCTCTTTCTCTCCTCCTGCCTGAAATATACAGACAAGATTTTGAGCTCTGATACCACTTGATTGCAACCCACCCTCGATGGCACGGTGGCTCTCACCAGGACCTTCAACGATGCGGCTCGAAGAGTTAACAACTCCTCTGACTCCCTCGGGAGTCTTTTACCCACAGTGCTCTTCTCGGCGATCTACCCTTCGCGTATCGGGAGATAGGATCTCACGATATCGCGAGACTCGTAACACTGCTTCTTGTTGTTCAAACGTCGAGTCCCGAATGCCGATAGTCAACGTTCAACCCTCGGGGTATCTCCACTGGCGATGTCAATCACCTGACTTCCTAGACCCCGAGCGTCGAGGTGTTGATTTTCCCGACGCGATGCCACCTATATTCCACTGTACCTCGTGGCCCAACACTGTCCCGTCACTTCGGGATTTCACGGGTCGCGAATCCCCGATACAAGCGCCCCTTGGTGTTGAACTCTGAACACCGATCTCTGATTCTCCGACCCCGTAGGATCTCCTGCCACCTGTCCCCGCTTTAATCGACGATTCCCATTGAATTGGGAAATCGCTACTCGTGATTTCAAAGGGTAAGCTCCTACCTTACCAAACGCCGAATGACGATATGCGATGGCCTGCCCCTTTTGTTTCTTGCAAGTTAACTCCCTCGCAGCTCTTCCCGGATTCAACGGTCAATGGGAACTCGTGATCCTGTTGGGCGATTTCAAGTCGTCGATTCTCTTCTTCTTGAAGAATCTTTTGTTCCGCCACCTTCAACCTGCATGAACTCTGCTGGGGTCTGTTCCCATAACGAATCAAAGGAACTATCCCTCCTAAACTTTTCCAACCCTGACTCCTTCAGAGGCCTCTCGAGCATGTTCACTATACTCGACTTTCAGCTACTCTCAACAGTGCTGAAGTTTTCCCAAGTCCAGTGCACTCACATTCAAAGCAACCCGACTTTTCACTTCTGAGACCTTCGAACTTCAATTCTTCCATAAGATCACATATGCCGCGTATGAAAGAAGTAAGTAACAGGACGCAAATATGCAAAGGCACAATGCCAACAACACACAGAGAATAAACACGTCCATGAAATAGAATCAGGGGTTCCCTGTTCTTCTCCTCCCAGGCTTGCCTCTGAGTCTTCAATTCAACCTTCACTTCACCTGCATGGTCTGAATAAACCCACACAACTTCTGGGCAAATGAGAATGAGAGTTAACTGTCCAACCACCTCTACGCACTCTATGCGGAGGAATTCCACTGCACTCTATGTAGGAATCTCCTGGCTTAGACAGAGAAACAATTAAGACTTATTCTCTCATTCCCTCAGATTTCAAACCTGCCATGCAATCACATATGCAGCATATAGACAATAGGCAAAACAAGAAGCAAATATGCAACAGCATAATATCAACAACACACAGAGAATAATCACCGCCATGAAACTGAATCAAAGCTTTACTATTAATTTCAATATCTGTACATGGGAGTTCTTCACCAGTTCTCTGAGTTGCTATCCTCCTGCTCCTCTATCTAATGCTGAATAATGATAATCAATTACACAAGGAGGGTGCCTATATTCGTTTTCCCTCCTGGAAATGAAACTGTCTAATCTATAGCTAACCCTATCTACCAGCATTTAAAACTGTTAAATGCCTTCTTATCTATATTACATTACAAGTGCGCTTCATATGAATGCATTCATTCAAACGACGACGCAACGATCTTTTCAAAGAAATTCAAAAAGGTATGCGTTGGTGCTGTCCAACTATTCTTCTCTTTCATCCATGTTGGCTCGCATCATGACGTCATAGATGCTCCTGCATCAGAGACCCACCAACTATCTGAAATAGGATATATAAAATCAACATCCAATAGTTTTTGTATCTCTTATTTAACAATATCTCTGATATGAGGGTTCAATATTTGTTGGGGATGTTGGATGGGTCGAGCATCTTTCTCAATATAGATATGATGTGTACAGAGTTGGGGATCGATGCCCTTCATGTCAAAATATTCCAAGGAAGAATCTTGTTGATATTTAGAAAGGATCTAAATTAATTTGTGTTGTTGTTGCTGATTTAAATTAGCATTAATATTCAGAAACCTTCCTAGTGCAATTTCAGCTGATTTTTTGTTATAGACACCAGTAGTGGGGATCTGTTGTTCCATCAATTCTTCCAAAGGATCTCCCTACACTTCATTATCTAACACAACTTTTAACATTTGGCATGTTGGGTTACTTATGATGGTTGGGATGTTAATGAATCTGTTGATCACATCATCTTCTTATTGGTTCTTGAGTCCAAGATCTTCTTCCAGTGTGACAGGGGATCATACACCCTTTTCTGGATATCTAGGTGGTGGCAACAACTAATGTATAATGTATGGGCTTGGTTTAGCTGTACAATACAAAATGAGGTTCTTTGTATCACCTCCTCTAGGAATTGTCATGTTTCCCTTGCGACATCCTATGTATGCATCTGTTGTTGTGAGCCATGGTCTTCCTAGTATTAATGGATGTCCATCGCATCCATTTCTTGGATTGATAAAGAGGAAATCAGCTAGATATTCCCAAGAGTCAACTAAAATTGCTATATCATGTAATGTACCAACTGGTTTAACCAATGATCGATTAGCCAATTGTAACATAATTAGAGTAGGCTCGAAGGAGGTGAAACCCAGGATGTTGCAAGTCTCGATGGTCAAGATATTAATGGCTTCCCCCAAATCCACTAGTGTATTTGGAAAAGAACAACCATGTATCTGAATTGTTACTATGGCATTCCCCAGGTCTACATATTTGACTGGTTCATGTCTTCCTAGAATGAGATCAGACAAGGATCCTACCACATGAACCATTGATGATGAATTTTTAACTTTCCTGACAGGCTTCTTCCCACATAATTCCTTAATTGTCTTTGCATAAATTGGGATATCTTGCAGAACCTGCACGAGTGGGATATTAACACATAGATTCTTTAGTTCCCCTACAATGTCAAAGTTAGGATATACAAGTAGTTTTTCTATCATTAGCATTTCAGGGAACAGGAGAGAAGGGGTTGTGTCTTCATCAGAATTATGTGGCTCAATTGTGTTTCCTCCTTGTTCTGTTTCTTCTGTTATGACCACAATTGAGGGTGTCATTGTTGGTTGTATATTTTCATTCTCCTTCTCTCGATGAATGTTATTTTCTTCAGGAGAAATCATGAACCTTGACCTCAACTGAAGTTCATTGCACCCTACAGAGTTGATTTCCCCATCCACATTCTCAATAAATTGAATAAGTTGGGCTAGTGTATTATTAGGATTTAGATTGGGTTGGGTTGGTAATTGAGGACACAATTGAGGTTGAGGGTTCTGGGGAAATTGGAGTGGTTCTTGTAAATTGGGCTGAGCTTGGGGCACCACCCCCATGGGTTGATTGGTCATCCCCATGGGATGCTTCCAGTTTTGATTCCAATTGGGGCCTTGGGAAGTTGTGCTAGTCCACTGTGAAGGATAGGGGTTATTACTTGGATCTTTCTAGGATGGGTTAGGGTACTGTGAGTTTGGCCAGGTGGAATTTGTAGCAGATTGATTTGGCCATGTGGGATTTGTAGCAGATTGATTTGGCAATGGTGCATTAGGATATTACTGGGGCTGTCAGGTAGGGTTAGAAAATGGTTGACCCTTCCATGTGTTTCCAGAATTTTGTTGTTAATTATATTGCCCAGAAAAATAAAGAAGAGGGATCTTGTAGTGTACTTGGGGTATGGGCCTACCATTGGTGACACTCATCCATCAGGTATAACGGTTTTGTTTCCTCCTCTTCTTATCTAAAGACAACTTTTAGTCTTGGGAACGATGGGCATTGATCCATCGCATGATATTTGGAACAAATGGTACAAACCCAAACTACATCCAAAGGACATTCCCTCGGCCCATGTTTCTTTCTGCATCGGTAGAAAAATATGGCCAAGTTTTGTTCTACTTCCGATTATTTCTGTCTAGCCTGCAAGACATCCAATTGTGTGATCAGAGTGCTTAGAATGTCAGTTTTGAAAATTTCTAAAAGATTATCAACTTATGATCAGGTAACCTCCCCGCTTCTAATGTTACTATTTTTTGTGAGGGGAGCGCACATCCCTAATCTATTTTGTGTACTCCCATGTGAGCACCTGATGCACAATTGGAAAATGTTATCATAAGTCTCTTGATAAATATCACCTTTTCCCATTAAATTCAATGTTTATACTCATTCATCCTTCATTCCTTTTATCAAAGTGGCTTTAAGTACCTCACTTAGAAATGTACCATAAGGATATATTTGCAAATTATACTGAAACCTTTCAACATATTCTTCTAATGTCTTATTTTCCTTTGCAGTCATTTGAAATATTTCATATTTTAGATCCCTGGTTCTACAATAATCCTGATATTTCATTAAGAAGGCTTGTTTCATTTCATCCCATGAGTTTATAGTTCCCCTTCCTAATCCTATAAACCAGCGTAAAGATGATCCTTTCAAGATAGAAGGGAACAACTTCAGTTTCTAGGGTTCAGAGGTGTAGTCATATCCTCTACACAGGACATCAAATTCGAATAGAAACACATAAGGGTATTCTGAAATTAATCCATGAAAGGTTGTCATATTTGGTAATGGGATTTCTTTCATCGGGGTATTAGCAAATGGATCAACTATAAGATATTCCAAAGTGGAAGTCTAGGCTCATGGTTGATTTGGTTGCACCATTTGGTTGAAACTATGCCAATAATATTCAAGAATTTCTTGGTTTGGGTGTTCTATTTGGGGTGATTGATTACTTGATACCCTAGGGGATTTAATCACACTACCTCTATCTGGGATTTTTGGTATACCTTCTCCTATCATAGGAGATCTAGGATCAGGTAGTGGTGATGGGTTTGACTTAGCAACCCCACTCGTATACCCTTCTCCTTCTTCCAGATTATAAGAATTTCCCTCGTCTAAAGGGCTGAGAGGTGGAAGATATGTATTTTGAAAACTTTTCTCAGTCCCTTCAATTCTTCAATGAACCTTGGCATGGGATGCAGTTGGTGAATTTTTTGCTTGAGGGATTCGGGTAAAACCTTTCCTGGGTCCAACCGAATTTTGAGATTCAACTTTCTGGATGATTTCATCTATGAAAGTGATTCTTCCAAGGGACACCAAACCCTAGCCTTTTCTGGTTTTGGGTGGGGGTTTTGGTTTTTCAGGTTCTTTCTTCTTAGTCATACACACTTCACAAAAAAATGTAAGTACCTATATGACCTCTATGTGTTAGCTAAAGGTAGGCATTGGCATAAGCATTTTACTTATTTCCTACGTAGGTTCTTGCCTTCCGTTTTTAATACCTCATCCTTCATAGACATAACCTATGTTATCTTTGACATTCTCCCCGATAACAACGCCAAAATGTTGGGCTCTAAGGATGTCCTAAAACAACCTTAGTTTAACATTAATTTATCAACCCGAGGATCCATCTTTTATTTCAAGATTATCAACAAAGTCTATGCAGATAGCTATAGAGGCTAAAATCTTGTAGTCAAAGCAAATATGAGTTTATCAATAATCAAGTTCCTCACATACTCATTAAATTTTGAAGCTAAGATCTATACTCAACATAATTGAAATCCGGTGTATAACATGATGTGAATTAAAGGTATTTAACTAAATTGAGGAATTGATATAACTAAGAACAATGATTGGATTTATGAAATTGTTTAATAATCTAATCTATCGATGACTATTTAATCTATTGGAAAGAAACAACTAAGTACTGTCAGAAATGCTCTGTAAACATTTAAGAAAGAATGTAGTGTGGCAGGTCTCTTACGTACCAAAAATACATTTATTATAATTTATTATAAAATAAAATCAGTAACAATAGTTCGAAGAGTAGAGAATGTGTTTGAAGGACAAACTTTGGATATGCTATCATATCAAACATTGGGATAAATTTAGCTAGCAGAAAATGCTAACACAAAAATTCGAGCTAATGCTAGCATTAATCCACCTTCAAGCAATGTATAAGAAAAATATATGAT
>JZKD02S0511048.1:0-16830 GCA_000966675.3 Picea glauca | reverse complement strand
TTTTATCTTGGCATATTTTCATAGCTCATGGTCATATGTGATTGTATACGGAGGGAAGGGTCTAGGCCTAGAATTAAAATCTAAATGTCAAACATTGAATTCCCCACTAGCCTGTGAGCTAGCCAAGGATCAAGCTTGGTCATTGGATTGGTTGGTGGATGTATATACACCATAGATTCAGGAATGTTGGAAGCTCTGTGATATAATAGAACTCATGATGAAGCTTAATGAGTTGGATATACATGAAATCCATGTGGCCCTCAACCAATGAATGCTCGAAGAACATCAGAAAGGTATATTCGTCAGTTCTGAGCTCAGTTATGAGCATGGAGACTGTGGTTGGAAAGATCTGGAAAATCATAGTGTGATAGAGACCCTGAATGAAGGATTTGACCTCTTAAAGAGAATGAAATTTCAATGCCCCATCCCTAGAAAAGCCACTCAGGGGTCAGGTGTGTTATAGTAGCCACAAGGCTGATCAATCCATCTTTGAAGAGGGATACCATATGTAGATGACGGATCATCTTCATATTCACTCATCAAATCATTTCTCCCTAAAGGATGAGAGAGAATAAGAGATCCCGATAAAACCAGTTGATTTCCCAAACAAGGCGAAAAGGGGTAAGGAACAACCTCATGTCTAGAGAAAAAATCCTCCCTCAAATTCAGGAAACGATGCATATTTATAAGAAAATCCCCACCAAAATTCTCAATATGAAAGTAATCTCATTTGTTAGTGTGGACCTCAGAGTGCCTCAGGCTAGCCATGACCTAGTGTCTATAAAAATATGAGCACAATGGCTAAAAATCCTCATAGAACAAATCTACATCCCCCAAAGGGTACATATCAAGGGATGATTCAAGATCAACCTGAGTATGTTGCGATAATTCATCCTTGAAGGGGTTAAAAAAATTCTAACCATATCATCACTAGGTTTCCAAGAATCTCAATCATACATGCATGAAGACCAGTCCTCTAAAGATGACACGTCAATCCCCTTTGCCTAAGAGTTACCCTCAACGTCATAAATGGGATCTCTATCAATAATGAATCAAACCACATCCCATATATGTCTCCCAATCTATATGAAATCATCAATGTGGTCGTCAACTATATCCAATGGTTGTTCCACAAATTCATCAACATCATAGGAGTTGATTACTTCTTCACAAGACTAGAGAACTTCATTTTCTTCAAAAGGGAAATTAGATAACAATGTCTCATTCATGCCTTCTACAAGAGAAACTTCATCAAGATCCTTATGGAAATTTTATTCATTTCCAAAGTCATGGAACAAATCATCATAAAAAACTTCAAAAGTATTATAACTCATAATGTTTTGTTCTTGATGTGTAGTAGAAGCATAGGTATGGATGTCTTCTGACCCAACCACCAAAATGGCAACAACTTTGAGAGCACCGACCCACTATCACCTTAGGCAGGTGTTCAGGGGAATCCTGGTGACCCTGGGGGGGATTTTGATGGAAAATGTGATGTGTGAATGGATGCCCCTATAGCTAAAGTTTATAGATGGAAAATGGAACTTGGTAATGAGTCTTGAGAGTTTTTTGAGGTTTTCAATTCTTTGAGTGACCTTCCAAGAGAAGATACATGCCCGAGACACAAGGAAAACTAAGTACACAATGCAGCATATTAGGTGGAAAAGAAATTTAATTTTTTTGTCCCTAATTGCATAAACAATCAGTGATATATATCAACATATAAAATATAATAAGGGGCAAAATAATTTCCAAAAGTATAGTTGAATAAGCAAGAGACAAGCTAGTAAAGACTAGTTTAACTCAAGAATGAAAGAGCAAGACTTTAGCACAAAATCAAGGTTGTTACAAAAAGTTTACTACAGTGATATTATCCGTTTTATGGATGTAAAAAACTCATTATTACATCAAGAGATTTAACCACTAAAACTTTCTAAAAACTTTCGAAAAGATGCGTTGTACTTAGTAGATTATGTGGGTATATTTTAGGCAATTTTCAATGGTTAAATTAGGAGTTATTGAAAAGTTTGGTTAGGGTTTTTTGCATCCCTAATGGATTTAGGTTAAATTTGTAACAACAGAAATAAATACTTGGATAAATGATATGCCCTAGGGGCTCAAGCAAGCATTTATAGCATATATTTGATTCCACTAAGAACAATTTCAAAATCACGAAATTTCATGTTTCCCAATGCAACAATTTTATATCTCCAATGCAAATATGAAATGATTAGTGCCTCACTATTAGGTTATGAGGTCAAAGAATAATATTAATAGGCTAATCCCTTGGTGGTTTACACCCTTGTAATTTCCCAGAATAGCTAAGTCAACTAGGAGATGCCAAGAGGGTGTAAGCCCTTTTACTTCTCTTGGTAAAACCTTGAGCAATATCATGACTTTGAATGCAACCTTGGATGTATGTGTTTGATACAAAATGAACCTATTGGTTTAATCCATTTTACTTCCTATGGTTTGTAGACCAAACCAAAGTGAACCTAGAGGGTATACTCCCTTGTAGTCCTCCAAGTCACCTTGTGATAAATAACCTTTCTCAAAGCAAGTAAATGGACCTTGGGGAGGGTGTATTCCCTTATACTCCTCCAAGGGTTTAACCAATAAAAATTATGAAAGAAATCAAGAATAAAAGACAATAAATTCATATTTCCCTTACCAATTCCACAATAGATGTAAGATCAAACCCTAAGTGACCAAAAATATTCCACCAACAAGCAAGAGATAGATCCTCCAAGTGTAGCGCACCACTTCAATCCACAAAAATATAGATTGTCCACTTAGAAAGGGTAAAACATAAGATAATGGGTCAACATCCCTTATATTACCTCTTGCATAAAAATAATATTAAACAATTCATCTTAAAATTTATTTTTTCACAAAAGAAACCCTAGAACAAGGCGACATCGCCCCTTTAGGGGACATTTTGGCACTTTGAAGAAGTCGTTGGGGTAGTAGATGCATGGCTAGGCCTATAAAGGAAACTTTTCACTCAGCCAAGTCCTCTCTTGATGGTATTCAATCCTCCTTCCTTCAAAACATGCCACATGTCATCAAACAACACCTTCACCACCAAACCCTAGCCCTTTAGGTGAAGTCAAGACTCCATAAGTGAAGTTTTTCCTCTCCTAGGCAAAATGTTTGGCATGTGAGGGATAGGTAATTTCATCCATGATGTCTTCTATGCCTCCAAAGGTAAGTCATCATGATCCATCATGTGGTCCCTTGGCACCCAACCTGTGGGATTCAAGCCCCATGGAAGCTCAGGCTAGGCTTGTTCCTCCAAAATTGTTCACCAACAAGGTCCTACAAAACAAAAGGGTGTTAAATTTTCAAGCTTGATTTATATAGAAATAAAATTTTAACTTATTTTAAACACTTCAAATATTTTAGCCACAATATACTGAAACAAGAATAGTGCAATAAACAAGATCACACAAGAACATAAAGATTTACCCTGGGGAAACCCAATAAGGGAGAAAACCCCAACAAATATCTTTCTCTTATTGATGAATAAGATTCTAGGTTATAAAACCCTAATCAGGGTGCTACAGTAAAAAATACAAAGAGAGAGGATGGCTAGAGACTTTTACTTTTTGTTTCTTATAGATCTGGAGAAAAATTGTAGATCTAAGCCTAGGTAGAGAATATATGAACTTAGATAGAGCATATCTAAACTTAGATAGTAGATCTGAAAATAGAGCAAATCTGAACTTAGATATTGTAGATATGAACTCGACTATTGTAGATCTAAACTTGAATATTGTAGATCTGAACTCAAATACTATATGTTTGAGCTTGAATACTGTAGATATGAATTTGAATATTGTAGGTCTGAATTTGAATATTGTAGATTTGAATTTTAATATTGTAGATCTAAGCTTGAATATTGTAGATCTGAATTTGAATATTGTAGATATGAATTGTCTAGAGTGAATGGCGTTCATTTTCCTTTTATGGTTTCTCCAACATTTCTATAATCCTTCTTGAAGCATTCAATACTTATGTTTTTATTTGATTAATTCAACTTATAGAAACCCTCAAGGGGTCAGGACTTAAGTTATCATGTTCCTAGGAAAAATGTTCAACCACCCTTACTTTAGTGACTTAATCACAATTTATAATAATTCAACATTAGAAATTAGGATTTTAGCCTTTTAATTTTCTATTAACCTTTAAACCTTAGTCTCTAGAACAAATTACAATATTAGCAAGAACGTCTTGTCCTTCTCTCATCTTGCATGGTCCTCACCTGCTCATAACTTCTTATACACCATAGAGGAAGATATTTATACACCATCTGGTCATTTGACTCTCCTACTTGGTCACATGATAAAGTGACTCTTAACTAAGAGTTTCCAACTCCTATAAGATCACAACAAGGACTAGGAGGTCATCCCATATACCAGTCTAGCTCATAGGATTTATACATTTGTCCTGACTCTTGCTAAACTCTAACTTGAATTTTTCCCTAGGTTGACAAGGTTTGTTGTAGCATCTCCTACATCCTGACTCTTGTCCTGGATCATAAGGTTTTTACATTTACCATGACTTTTCCAATGACTCGCAGGACTGGTTGATTCTCCAAATATCATTGGCTAGCCTCAGGGTGGCCACTTAAGGCCTCTTATTGGATAATTTCTCCTCATGTTTCTATTTTTAACACTCCCTCTCAGTGAGGGAGGATTTCTCTTCAAATCCAAGAATGTCTCTCAGGTGGACAAACTATTTTAATGGAAATGGCTTGGTCAGGATATATTCTACCTGCTCAGTTATTGTTATGCATTGTAGCTTGAATATCTTTCCTTAGACCATGTCTCTAATATAATGGTATCTCATGTCACTATGATTTGACCTATCATGAAATACCAGATTCTCTGTAAGCTTCATGGAACTTTGATTAACACAGTGTATAACTATAGTCTCTAGCCTATCACCAGACAACCCAAAAATCAATTTTTGGGGCCATATTGCTTCCTTTCTAGCATCACTAGTTGCAATATACTCAGCCTTAGTTGTACTCTGAGCAATGGATTCTTATTTTTGGCTTAACTATGAAATCATATCTGATCCTAGATTGAAGTAGTATCCTAAAGTGTTTTTCCTATCCATTGGGCTTCCATCCCAGTCAGAATATGCATAAGCATGCGAAAATATACCATCACTAGATGTATACCTTAGACCACAAGTAATGGTCCCTTGGAGATATCTCAAAATGTGTTTACCTTACACTCAGTGTCTTTGTATTAGTTCAGCCATAAATTGACTCAATGCGCTAACTACATAGAAAATTTCAGGCTTGGTGTGAATCACATACATTAGCGACCCAATAAGCTACATATACATGGTGTGATCTACCAAGTTTGACCCTATGTTTGAATCATGCAGCTTCCTTAATTTTTTGATCATGGGAGTTTTCATAGGCTTACATTCCATCATTCCAAATATTTTCAATACATCTATTGTATATGTTCCTTGTGCCAAGAATATTCCATCCTGTCTTTTCCAAACTTACAAACCAACGAAGTAATGCATTAACCCCAAATATTTCATTTCAAATTCTGAGGTGATATCCCTCTTACACCAAGATATCTAACCTTAATAATGAATAAGGAAAAGGTCATCCACATAAAGAACTATAATAATAGGATGGTTCCTGTCAACTTTAGAGTACAAGTTAGAGTCAGCATCACTTTTATGAAAACCCCGGCCTTTCAAGAAACCATCAATTCTTTCATACCATACTCTAGGAGCTTGTTTAAGACCATATAAATGTTTTCTTAACTTACATACATGAGATTCCTTTCTATGCAATACAAACCATTCAGTTTTTTCCACAAAGACTTCTCATTCTGCTTTGTCATTTAGAAAAGTTGTGTTCACGTCCATTTGATGTAGTTTCCAACCAAGTACAAAATCTAAAGAAATGATTGTTCATATGGAAGTATATCTGGCCACTGGAGAAAACATTTCATCATATTCTATACCTTCCTTTTGTGAGAAACCTCTAGCAAAAAACTTGGCCTTGTACTTTTCAACACTTCCATCGGTTGCATGCTTTATCTTGTATATCCATTTGGAGGAAATAATTGATTTGTCTTTCGGTCTGTGTACTATTTCCCAAACGTTTTTCTTCATAATAGACATGTATTCTTCTAGCATAGCGCCCTTCTAGACCTATAACTTGTTAGATTCTTAAAACAATATAGGTTTAGAATAAATAATGTTAATTACTAAAGCAACATAACCACCAAACCTATGAGGCCTCTTACTTTCTCTAAAGGTTCCTTTAGGGGTTGCAATATTCTTGGCCTCTTGCATGGTTTCTTTGAACCAAGTTAGTTTTATTTTGATAGGAGTATCCTCAAGATATATTTCCAATGTCTCATTCGGTTCCAAAGGTTTTTCTATTGGACTTTCATGATATTCCTCCCTCTCACTATCTAAATCTGAACTCTCAAATGAAGGGGAAGTTGGCTTCTCAGATTTTGTCTCTATTTGAAGTTCTCTAGACTTTATGAAGGTGACTTCTTCATGGAAGGTGACATCTCAGCTTACTTCTATATTTCTTTGACCTGGGATGTAAATCCTATAGGCTTTTGAGATTTCATTGTACCCTACAAAGACCCCTTTCTTTTCTGAGGGTTCCATTTTGGTTCTTGTTTCTTTAGGTACATGAATGTAGACATCACAAACAAATATCCTAAGATGTCCAACTTCTGGTTTTGACCCTGTGGACATTTCTTTGGGGGTTTTATCTTTTGGAATTGCATGAGGACACTTGTTCTATACATATACTTCACTAGTTGTTTCTTTTACCTAAAGGTAGTTGGGTAGGTCTTGGTCAAACATCATGGCTTTGGATGCCTCACAAATAGTCATATTGTTTCTCTAAGCAACACCATTTTGTTGAGGATTGTAGGGTACTGTTAGCAATATTTTCATCCTAGCTTATTTACAAAATTATTCAAAGCAATGTGACTCAAACTCCCCCCCATTGTCTATTCTTTGGACCCTAATCTATTTTTCTACCTGGTTTTCTATGAGAGCCTTAAATTCCTTACATTTATCAAAGGTTTCATTTTTGTCTTTAAGGAAGTAAATCCAAAATTCTCTAGAGAAGTCATCAATAAAAATCACATAGTACAAAAAACCACTTAGAGAAGGATATGACATGGGTCCACAAGTATCAAAATGTACAAGGTCTAAAATCCCTTTAGCTCTATTATCTCTACTAGAAAATGACTTCTTTGTATTCTGTCCAAGTAAACAACCTTTGCAAACTTAGTTTTTATCATAAGGAATGGGAGGCATGCCACTTACCATTGTATACAGATATGGAAGCGCTTTTTAGTGCAGGTCACCAAGCCTCTTATACCAAATTTCATTGGAGTTGGTTGTATCATGTGCAATAGATTGAATAGAGTGACCTAGGACTTTTTAAAGTCTTCCTTTTCAGACCTCAGTTGACCATCCTTAGGCCAAATTAGTGCCTTTCTCTCCTTGAAGGTTACCCTGTAACCCTTATCTTCAAGTGTTTCCCACTGATAGAAGATTCTTGTTTAGCTATGGAACATATAATATCTCATCAATATGAAATATGGATCCAAATTCCAACTGAAAGGAAGTAGATCTGATTCCTTTGATATCATAGCTTCTGTCATATCCAAGCTACACCTTCTCTGAAAAGGACCTCTTCCTTAAATCTGAGAGAATATCCTTATACCCTGTCATATGTCTAGGTGTGCCACTATCAACCAACCATGTGTCTCGACCAGTGGTCAAAGAACCTAATAAAGTAGATACCAAATAGTATTCCCTTCTCTTCTCTTTTTCACAAGGATACCCCTTATTCCTTTTCTTGGATTCTTCATCTTCAGCGGTGGAGCTTGATGCTTCCCTTTCTTATACTTCCCTTTTCTCTTGGACCTGCAATCTTTAGAAAAGTGGCCCATCTTGTTGCAGTTGTAAAATTTCACTTTTGATATGTCTAAGCCTTTACCTCTGAAATCCCATTTGGTGTTCTCCCTTTGGAATTTCATCTGAAAACCCTTTTGAAAGGAAGGTCTCCTTCTTCCCTTGAACTTAGCAGCTAGGGTCAAATGTTCCTCTTTGGGTGGATCACTTCTGGTGGCCATTCAACTTTAATCTTGGAGACAATCATGCCACAAGTGCTCAAAGGTAGGCTAGATCTATCTGTTGCTTACACTTGAGAGGAAAGTTTCCCAAGATGGTGAAAGTCCATCAAATATGTCTTGGACAAGGTCATCATCATCCACTGAAACTCTTATAAATAGTAATTGATCATGGATATAGGATATCTTAGAACAAAAGGATGCAACTAGTTCTCCCTTTTCCATATTCGAATACTTGAGCTTGTGTTTTAGGGTTCTCTTATGGATGGGGGCCTTCTTCTCATAAAGGTTGACCAAAGTGTCAATGCACTCCTTTTTTTTCATGAGAGGAGTCATCACAAGCATCATATTGTCCTTCACTGAATCAAATATTATCCTTTTAGACTTTGCTTGGTTCCTCCTGAATGTTTTCCTTCCTGTGTTAGAAGTAGGTTCCTCTACTTCAGAGGTTATGAAATAATCTATCTCATGTTCCTGAAGAATGTTCATAACCTTGAGCCTCCAAACATTCAAGTTTGAATCTCCCTCTAATATGTCTTCAACTTGAACTGAGATAGAAAAGGTCAACCCTGATTTTCTTCTTTGTGCTAATTTGAATCGAGATTCTTCTTGGATTTGTGTGGGCTCAAGCACTGCAAAACTGAGCTCTTCACACCCAATGATTTGATACCATGTTAAATTTTAAAGCTTGATTTATATAGAAATACACTTTTAACTTATTTTAAACACTTCAAATATTTTAGCCACAATATATTGAAACAAGAATAGTGCAATAAACGAGATCACACAAGAACACAAAGATTTACCCTGGGGAAACCCAATAAGGGAGAAAACCCTAGAAAATATATTCCTCTTATTGATGAATAAGATTGAAGGTTATAAAACCCCAATCAGGCTATAGTACAAATACAAAGAGAGAGAGGACGGCTAGAGACTTTTACTTTATGTTGCTTATAAATCTGGAGAAAATTTGTAGATCTGAGCCTAGGTAGAGCATATCTAAACTTAGATAGAGCAGATCTAAACTTAGATAGAGTAGATCTAAAAATAGAGTAGATCTGAACTTATATATTGTAGATATGAACTTGAATAATGTAGATTTGAAATTGAATACTGTAGATATGAACTTTAATATTGTAGATCTGAGCTTGAATACTTGAATAATGTAGATCTGAACTTGAATACTGTAGATATGAACTTTAATATTGTAGATCTGAGCTTGAATACTGTAGATCTGAATTTGAATATTGTAGATCTGAATTTGAATATTGTAGATCTGAGATTGAATATTCTAGATATGAATTTGAATACTGTAGATCTCAATTGTGTAAATGGAATGGCCTTCATGTTCCTTTTATGGTTTCTCCAAGCTTTCTAGAATTCTTCTAGAAGCATTCAAGACTTATCTTTTTATTTTATTAAGTCAAACGTCTAGAAACCCTCAAGGGGTCATGACTTAAGTTATCATGTTCCTAGGAAAAAATTTCAATCCCCCTTAATTTAGTGACTTAATCACACTTTATAATAATTCAACATTATAACTTATGATTTTATCCTTTTAATTATCTATTAACCTTTAAACCTTAGTATTTAGGAATAATTACAACATTAGAAAGCACATATTGTCCTTCTCTCATCCTGCATGGTCCTCGCATGCTCATAAATGCTTATTACATCAATAGAGGAAGACTTGTATACACCATGTGGTCACTTGACTCTCCTACTTGGTCACATGCTAAAGTGACCCTTGACTAAGAGTGGCTAACTCCTAGAAGATCATAGCAAGTACCAGGAGGTCATACCACATACCAGTCTAGCTCACAGGACTTGTACATTTGTCTTGACTCTTGCTAAACTCTACCTTGACTTTTTCACTAGGCTCACAAGGTTTTTTGCAGCATCTCCTTCATCCTAACTCTTGTCTTGGCTCACAAGGTTTGTACATTCACCTTGACTCTTTCCATGATTCATAGGACTAGTTGATTCTCCAAATCTCCCTGGCAAGCCTCAAGGTGGCCACTTAAGGCCTCTTATTGGAGAATGTCTCATGATGATGTTATTTTCAACAAAGGGTACGCCCTCCAAATATCTCAATTCAAAGATATCATGACAATTGTAAACCATGTCTAATAATAAAGGAACCTAGACATGTGCATCAAAACTACCTTTTCAAATTAAACAAATGCTTAAAACCATATACAATTGACCAAGTCTAAGTATGGGAGGGGTGTCATAGGAGTCCTATTGGGTAGACCAAAGCCCTCAAGTAGGGGATGCTCCCAAGGATGGCCTTTCAAGGTTATGTAGTGGATGATGAGGTGGAAGGGGTTTAGACTTCATAGGTCATTGAGTTTCATGACATACAAGGGCTTGTATTATCTCATTCATAGGTGCCTTTGTAGAGGGTGTTTGGCACCTTCATTTTCATTGCATTTTTTTCAAGCCCATATTTTTTTCATTGTTTGTTTCAACTATTTGAGTTACACTGTCCTGGCATGGTTTCCAGATAATAATAGTGTCACTCACAAATACCTCATGGAAATGAGAAGTTTGGCTTGTGATTAGACCCCCTTTCTCTCAGTTCTGTAATTGAGAGACACTAACCTGCCTTGGCAACCAGATGATGGTAATTTCATACCTCTAAATACCCATGATCATTATAGGTTATCTCGTGATGATACCTCCTATCCTCCAACTAACCCCTTAAGCATTCATTATCATTTATTTTTTTAGGTCCCCCTTTTCTTACATAGAAGTATTTCATTACTTTCTCGGGGGATCCCTGGGTGAACCATTTAGAAGTTTTATATATAGTATTTTATCTTTTTATCCAATAGCAGTCCCTCTAGGCCTTTATCCCCTTCTTCCCATGAAACTAAGTTGCAAGAAATACACCCCCCCTGTTTCCCCCCTGAAACGAGGCAAAACGTCGGTACAGGTACGGTACGGCTAGGAAACATTTCCAGTCATACCATACAGTCGGGAAACGTCATCAATTGTACCATACGGCTTGGAAACATCGTCGATCATATCGTACGACGTTTCCTGATTTAGAAACATCGTACGATATGTCAGGCGGTGTTTCCTGACCGTACCAACCCGTACGGTTGTGTTTTGGGTGTCTTTGAGGCGAATTATGGAAAACAAAGGGGGTCATGGGGCCCCCAAACAGTCAATTAAATTTATTTATGGAATTTTCTATATTCTCCAATGAGAATGAGATTGATTTTTTGGCTCTTTTTTTAATTTAAAAAGAAAAAAAAATAGATGCAAATAGAAACCCTAAATCTCCTTCCTTTTCTATAAGAAACCACTTGCTTCACTATGTAGATTTTAACCTTGTACAATATTTACTACAAACAGATTTTCAGTAAAATAAAAGAAAATATATAATGGAAAATACAAACATTACACAGATATTTTTCCCCTAGAAACCCAAACCAGGAAAACCAGCATATTCTATATTCATTCATTGTGATACATTGTTTACAATACAATATACATATAGGAGCCAGCGACATCCAAAAACCTAACCCAATGACCTATATTAGTCAACAACCCTAATTCCTTAACCGAAAATAGAAAACCATCAACAAAGAAACCATTTGCCAAAAAACCACCTAAATATGTGACACGTTTCTCGAGGAAGAAACAATTTTCTCAGGGGCGCTACCCCAGAACCCTCATGCGGGGGGGGTTCACCCCCCTTTGCACTCGGTGCAACACACAGACACTACTACTCATGAAAATAATATAACACATACCAAACATTCTCCCACTTGTTGTTTTCTTTGCATACATGGGGTTACAGGGTTACATAGTCAACAATCCAAGGCAGCAATGCCCATGGATCCTCTACACCAAGAGAACTTCTCAGTGCTCACAGATTTTGTTAATGACTATGCAACATTCTTCAAAGTGTCCACCTTCATCAACGATACTTTCTTTTCTTCAATCATGTCTCTCACAAAGTGATATTGAATATCAATATGCTTTGTCTTTGAATGATAAATCAGGTTCTTCGCTAGAAAAATTGCACTCTGACTATCATACTTTATCCTTACAGCTTGTTGTACCAACCCAATACCTGAACACAATATTTGTAACCATACTACTTCCTTACTTGCATGAGTGGTTGCCATGTATTTAGTTTCTATAGTTGAAAGTGCCACTACAACCTGTCTTTTGCTCATCCAACTTATTACTCCTCCAAATAGGTTAAACACATACCCACTTGTAGATATCCTACAATCTAGATCTCCAGCCTAGTTTTCATCCACAAATCCATGTATATCCACCACTCTGTCCAATCCTAGTCTTCCTTTATAACACAATCCATATATAGCAGTGCCATGCAAATACCTGAAAACCCTTTTTACTGTTGTCCAATAATCCTTCCCTGGTTTTGACATATACCTGCTCAAAACTCCCATTGCATGTGCAATGTATGGTCTAGTATAGACCATTTCATACATCAAACATCCAACTGCACTCCCATATGGAACATGAGACATGTCCTCCTCTTCTTCATGTGTCTTAGAACACTGATCCGTGAAAAACTTTACACCAACAGGAACACGAACCTTGATCGGTTTACATTCCTTCATATTAAACCTCTGCAATATTGTCTTGACATATTTTCTCTGATTTAACTAGAGTTTCCTCATTTTTTGATCTCTTTTAATTTCCATGCCCAAAATGAAATTTGAAGCACCAAGATCTTTTATGTCAAATTTAGCGGACAACTGAGTTTTCACATCCTGGATAATCTCCTTGTTGTTTCCTATCAGCAACATGTCATCCACATACAAGACCAGATAAATCAAATGATCGCCAATTAATTTAAAATACACACAGTGATCCTCTTTGCTTCTTTTGAAGCCAAGTCCCAGCATACAAGTATCAAATTTTTGATACCACATCCTTGGTGATTGTTTTAAACCATACAGGGACTTTTTTAGCTTGCATACTAGCTCCTTCTTTCCCTTCACAGCATAACCTTCTAGTTGCTTCATATATATTTCTTCTTCTGGATCCCCTTGTGGGAATGTTGTCTTCACATATATTTGTTCTACTTCAAAATCAAATGCAGCAACAATAGATAACATAAATATTCTAGAGGTTAACTTGGCAACAGGAGAAAAAATATCACCAAAATCAATTCCCTCAACCTGGGAATAACCCTTTGCTACTAATCGAGCTTTGTATTTCTCCACTTTTCCTTCTGCATTCGTCTTATTTTTAAATACCCATTTACTTCCAATGGGATTTCTTCTAGTCGACAACTCCACTAGATCCCAAGACTCATTCTTATCCAAAGATGCCATTTATTCATCCATGGCCCTTTTCCAGAGATTTCCATCCTCTGAATCCACTGCCTCCCTAATAGTTCTAGGATCATCATCAGTAATAGACAAAGCAAAATTTGAACGAAAATAATATGGAGTATACCTTTCTGGTAGCCTTCTTTCTCAAACCGATCTCCTCAATACTGGAGTATGAGGATCTTCTTCTTATTATTCATATTCTTCTGTAGAGTCTGACTCATCATCCTTTAAATCAAACTCGATTTTCTATGGTTCTTCCTTACTTGGTAGGACTTCCTGTTTAACAACATCCTCCATTTCTCTAAATACCACATCTCGGTTGTACACTACCTTCTTAGTTTCTGGGTTCCAAAGATTATAACCTTTGAGACCATATTTATATCCAATAAAGATACACTTTTAAGCCTTCTTATCTAGCTCACTCTTGTTTTCCTTGGAACATGAACATATGCATCACATCCAAATACCTTGATATGTGTGAGAGAAGGTTCCTTACCATTCCATACCTCTTGTGGAGTCTTGTCATCCAACGCCGATGAGGGTGATATGTTGACTAGGTAACATGTAGTACCCATTGCCTCTGCCCAGAATTCTTTCCCTAACCTGGCACCACTAAGCATGCACCTTGATTTTTCCATCAGCGTCACATTCATCCTTTATGCAGCTCCATTATGTTGAGGTGTGTATGGAGTAGTCTTCTTCCTTGCTATAATGCACTTATTACAAAATTCTTCAAATTCATTCCCGTAGAACTCTCTACCATTATCCATCATCAACACCTTAATTCTTTTCTCTATTTGATTCTCAAGAAGAGCCTTAAACTCTTTAAACCTATCAAAGAATTCATATTTATTCCTAAGTAAATATATCCAAGTATTCCTCAAGAAGTCATCTATAAATGAGACATAGTACACATATTTTCCCAATGATGGAACCGACATAGGCCCAAAAACATCACTGTGAACTAGTTGTAAAATCCCTTATGCCCTCATTGCACCAGAGAGGAATCTTACTCAATTTTGCTTCCCATATAGACAATTATCACATAAATCAAAATCCATAGATCAATTAGGCATACCTTCAACCATACCTTTACCTTGTAGTAGTCAAAGACCCTTCTCTTCGATATGCCCCAGTATTTGATGCCACAACATAACCTTTTCTCTAGAGACTATATGAGCTCTTTCTTCTTCAACTCCAATATCAGGAACAATGGAACTATTACACCCATCACTAATAGTTCTTCCTTTCATCTTATACATAAATCCAAACCAAAATCCCTTTAGCAACACCATTGCTCCTCAAACCATCCTGCAGGTTTCCTTTTCAAATATTTTTTTTAATCCTGCATTGTCCATTTTTCTTACAAAAAGAAAATTTCTAGCCAAACCTGGGATGTGCAGAACACTAGGCAGTGTTCTAATCCTTCCATCTATGAGCCTCAACTTTAATTTTCCTCGTCCTATGATTCTGGTTGTCGAATCATCACCTAAGAAAACATTACCTCCATCATACCTTTCATATTCACAGAACCACTCCTTGTGGGGATTCATATGAAAGGATTCACCAGAGTCAACCAACCATGCCTCATGATCTGTATGTGTGCTTGAAGAAGCCAAGTACACATCCCCTCCTTCTTCCTTGGAGGTGTTTTCTTTTGTAGAAGGAGATTCTTCAGATCCCTTCTTTTTCTCAACTTTGGATCTACACTGCTTCTTGTAGTTCTCTTCTTTTCCACATCTCCAACGTACATTTACAAAATTTCCAGGAGATTTAGATCTACCCTTAGACTTATATCTCCCACTTGAGAACTTAGATCTATTTCTTTTCTGGGAACGTCCTCTTGAAAATAATGTGTACGTTCTCTTTCCTTCCATATTATTTCATTTCATCTCCTCCGACAACAAAGATGTGACCACTTCATCAAACTTCAAGGAAGTCGTATTACTACCTATGGCCACAACCAAACTATCCCACGATCTTAGTAAAGAACACAGTAAATTGATACATTTATCGTCATCTGAAATTTTAATCTCAACAGATACTAACTGACTTACCACAGTATTGAAGGAGTTCAAATGTTCTGCCACTGAGTCTCCATCTCTCATCCTCAAGTTATACAACTTATTTCTCATGAATAGTTTATTCACTAGGGACTTAGACTGATACAACTTCCCCAACTTATCCCATAAATCCTTAGTTGTAGCTTCCTCTAACACATTCAGTAATACTAAATCTGAGAGACACAGTCGGATTGTGCTCTTTGCCTTCCGATCCAAATTTTTCCAGTCATTTGTTGAAGTTCTTGTAGGTGCAGTACCTGGATCTACCATGATCCACTGATCTTTGTCCACCAACAGATCTTCCATCTTGAGCTTCCATAGCTCAAAACTTTTCCCATTAAACTTCTCGATCTCCATCTTCGAATTTCTTGCCATTTCTTTTCACCTCAAAAATCAATACCATATATCTCCCACTATAACAAGGCATATCACAGTCCTGAGCCAAACCCTTGACCAAAAAGGTGTCCCCCTGAAGCCAACAAAGTTCTGATACAAAATGTAGATTTTAACCTTGTACAATATTTACTGCAAACAAATTTTTGTTTCAAAAACTCAAAAATGTTTCCTCGTTTCGTGCAACTTAGCCATGAAATGAGGTACATGCCCTTCTTGGGTCAATAATTCAAAGGACCTAGAAGAGGATAATATGATGGGAGTGTAATGAGAGGAAAGTGGTAAGTATGGTTAGGAATGGTACGATAACCCCTCAAGGGACCCCCAGTCTCAAAACTTTCCCAAAGGTTAGCCACTTACTAGGAATCTTATGAAACTCAACAAGGTGAAACAGGGTCAAAGGAATAATGTCCAAGCAGGTTCTCTATAATCAAAAGTAGCTTAAATACAACATGTTCAAATACCTTAAATATTAGGGTGATTACCTGCCACAATACCTAACTTGTATGGCATGGAGCAAGACCCATTTTCCTTCCATAAGCCATTTGGTGTGGTGGATGCGCTGACAATGGATCATATGTGGTGGCGTCGCAAGATTTTGTATGTGCAAGTGGAGCGCCTCGAGACATGATCTCCTTACTTATCCCACAAAATGGGGATAACAGGGAAAAAATATCTCTCAAGTATGTTAGGGAGGATATATCTCTCAAGATCCATCAAATTAGGATATTGGTTTGAGAGAATCTCTCAACCATCCATGAGACTCTCAAATTCTCCTTGAGATTAGGAAATTAGATGTGAGGTGGATTCTCACACTAAATTAATTTCCTTTTTTCAATAAAAATGAATAATACATGTGCACATAGTATTTTGACCTTCATATGATAAATTTCTCCCCTA
>JZKD02S0511037.1:5568-16830 GCA_000966675.3 Picea glauca | reverse complement strand
AGAGATTAGAGTCAAAGAAAGAGAAGAAGAAGAAACAAGTGAAGAGACAAGTGAAGAAGGAGGTGAATTCAACAACACTTTAGCCCAAGCGATAGCAGTGTGGAAATATCAAGCCAATAACAGTAAGAGAAGAGGAAATAACTCTAGTTCAAAGATGGAAAATAAAGATAGTACACCAAGGTTTCTCGTATTTCATGGAACGGGTAAGGACGATGTAGAGAAACACTGGTTCACCTATGATGCAATCTGCTATGTAAAGAGAGTTATATATGACGTAGCTAAGATCATGCAACTAGAGACTACGTTCAGGGATAGGGCCCTGACATGGTACATGAAGTACAAAGCTACTGTGCCACCAGGATAGGCGAGGTCCCTAGCCAAGATCAAGCAGGATCCACTTCAGGAGTTTCAAAATCTGAAGTTAGAATCACAATGCATTACAAAAATCAAGGAGATCAAGCAAAAGGAAGGAGAAACCGTCTGGGATTATGACCAGTGATTCAAAATATTATTGGATAGGATGAAAATCTAGATCCAAGAAGTGTGACAGAAAGATTGGTTCATTGCGGGGTTTCTCCCCCATATTGGATTCCCACTCACCCAACAAAAGGTCATGGCTCAGGTTGAGGCAATCGAGATTGCGATGTGCTTGGAAGCTACACCTGGAGGCACATAAACATCAAGTGGATTGACACAGGTTTAGTCACAACTGGCCAACCTAACAATAATGTTTCAATATATGTCCAAGACTAAAGTCCTACAGGAGCATGTGTGGTGTAATACATGTCGTTCAGAGGGGCATCATTGAGACAAGTGCCCAGTCCTTCTGAATTATGTGGCGATAGACATGTCGATTCCATTTCCATCTAAACAGTCAGAATGGTGTGAAATATGCAGACAATGGGGCCATGTTCCACCCCATTATTCCACATTATAGAAATATCAAACAACGAATCACACCCCATTCTATGAGTTCTATAAATTTGTTGGCCATGATCTCAATAGTTGTTGTTCCGTTCAGTTAATGAAAGATAACACCCATGATGCATTCCAGGTACAAGAGGAGAAAAAGGGTGGTCAACACGGTGGCGTCGCCAGAGGAAGATATCAAGGTGGACCCTGAGGTGGATATGGGCATGGTCACAGACGCGTATATGGTGGAGGATGCAGTAGACCCCCCCACATGTTTCAATTACAGTGAGATTGGTCATGTCTCACAATTTTTCAATAAACTACACATGATCTGTGCATATTGTTATAGTCTTGAACATGTAATTGAGGACTATCCCGAATTACTAAAGAAGCGGGAGGACAAGAAAAACAATTGTAACATGGTGCATGCCGAGCTACACATAAACAAGAAGAAGAACATGGAAGTAGACGTTCGGGTAGTAACCCATGGAGGGGCGAAGACAGGGGAATAATTTGATCATGGTGAAGGATTAGTTCAACAACTAGAGAGAAAGATAAGGAAGGCACCCCACCCCCCTCCAAAGTTTGATGTTGCTCAACAAAAGCAGTTTCTGTGCGATGCACAAAGAGTCCTTGAAGATGAAAGAGTGCACGAGGAGCTGCAAGATGCGACTCAAAGTTCTCTTGAACAGGCATAAATTGGAGAGGAAATGAAGAGGAAATGAAGAGGGTGACACAAATGTCTCTAGAGGAAGCACAAATCCATGAAGAGGTGCAGTGGGTGACACAAATTTCGTTGGAAGAAGCTTGTGCACACAAAGAATTACAACATGTGATGCATATATCTTTGGAGAAGGCTCGCGTACGTGAGGAAATACAATGTGTAACCCAAATATCGATAGAACAAGCACACATACATACTATGCTCTGATGCACTAAGAAAAGGGCTTATGAAGGATAGGGACATAAGGAGTTGCAACACACAGTGCATGAAAAAGCCTTGCTTGACCTAGGTTGCATGGCATAGGCCGACGATAAAGTCAATACCTTCTTACACTACTATTTGCACTTTCTTAAAGATCGATAAGATGCAAGTAAGTTGACCCAGATATTAACTGCTTTCATGGAAGAACAAGGAGAGGAGACCATCATATCGGCTCTGCTCTCAAAAAGGGATGTCTACCAAGTCAACAAGAAAAAGTGCACTGGCCAAGAGTTTAATATGACAACAAAGCTTGGTGTGTATGACATGGATGGAGTCATATTGGACCTGGGATCTGATGTGAACATTTTACCCAAAAAGTATTGGGAAGTGATGGGTAAGCCTAAGTTGGTCTGGTCACCCATCCATCTCCAGTTAGCCAATCAATACAATATCTATCCCATAGGATGGTTGGATCAAGTAGAAATGAACATCGAAGGAGTGAAAACAAAGGCCTATTTTAAAGTCATCGAGATCATGGACGACTTTGATCCCTACCTTGCATTGCTTGGAATTGACTCGACCTTTGACAATAATGCAGTGTTAAACTTGAAGATGAGGAAGATGTCCTTTGAAACTAACACCCTATGCATGGTTGCGCCACTAGACCCATATGAGGGTGACCGCTACAATGAGCCCATAGATAAGGATGTGTGGAGCTCGGGCATTGAAAATATTTACAAGGTCATGAGGCACAGGGAGGACTACATCAACCCCACTGCAGATGGTGAATTAAGTTGGAGGAGTGTCAAATCTTATGACACAGATTTTGAGGATTCTCTGGATAGATGGAAGAACAAGCTCTATGAAGTGTGCATGCACACATGCACACAAATCACAAAAGAATCGCGATGAATCATGTCTGAAATTTCTGACGCCCCATGGTTTTATGGCACCGGGTCAGTGGAGACATTCTAGGTACAAATGGAAAAAACCGTTCCCTCAGAGCAAATACTTCAGGCCATGGATACCATGGTTCGAGGGACACCGACATGGTGGTGGGAAACCCACCGCCTGAATATTCTAAGATGGGAGTAGGTGGCTGAGTTTATAAATGTCTAATTCCTGCCTATCATCAAATTTGAACTAGACAACTGATATAAGGGCACTTAGGATTCTCAAGAACACATCTCATTCTATGAACGCCGCTAGACCTCTAAAAAAATACCTCAATCCCAATGGGTCCATTGGTTCTTCCATACCATGGATACTATTCCTAGAAGCTAGTACATTTAGGAGGAATTCAAAAGGCAAACAATTGAATGGACCCATATGAGTTCCCAGTTTATTTTCACCTCCCGGTTCACCGCAAAAGATCCGGTTCTCAGCAAGGCGCTTCACTGGGTTAAGGACTTCATATTTCACTGACAACCAATGGACACCGATCCTAGAGTGGTCCGTTCATACCATTAGCGGGTGGAAAAAATAAAAGAAACAATACATTGATGGAATATTGATGCGGACAATGTTGATGACTCGGACCTCCATAACAAAATGACAAGTAGAGAATGATGCTCTCTCTTGAGGGAACATCACCACTATTTAGGAGATAGTGCTTAATGGGGGACTTTAAATATATCCCTCATTCACTTCCACGGGTTCTAGTGAAGATTCCGGTTTGAACAACTAGACACAATCATAGTTGTTTTGAAGAACGATGGTATGCTCTTCCTCAAATTACCCGCCTGAATAATATGCATAAATTGGCTCAAGGATGAGCCAGATAATAGTGGTGGGGGCTATTGGTTGTGGAGCTTGATTATATTCTTGATTCATAGGTATTTGTTTTCAACCATGTTTATACCCCATGAATATTGTACACCTCTAAATATTGTACACTCCTCCACGTGGGGGGGATTGCCCCCGAAGGAAAAATTGCCTTGTAAATGTATATTATAATTTCATAGTAAATTTGGACCGTTCATTATAAGGTCGCAAATATGACGATAAAAGTTATTTTAGGGTTTTTTTCCCTAGAAGGAACCCTATTTTATGAGGTAATTGTATTGCGGCTATGTATCATTGCGAATATTGTATTCTGAGAGAGGATACTGTGAGAGAAAGAAGATGAAGATACAGTGGGTCTGTTGTAGGTTGTATCCCTTCATTTTGCTAGATAATAAAAGGAAGCACTTGGAAATTTCTCTAGTGGACGTAGCCCACACTAGTGAACCACATATATCTCTGTCTCTATTGTATTGTGTATCTTCTATGTTTTATTTCTGCATTTGTATTATTTTATTGCTTCACRATCCTGTTTTTCTAACAAGGGCCTATTGGCACCCAAATTTTTGGGTTCAATTTTGCRCGCACACACAACTGAAGTTGTGTGTGCTCATTCGATATTTTTGTGAACACMTAAGSRGATGCATGCRGAATATATATTAGTGGTATCAAAGCAGTYTGATCCTTGTCATTTCTCAGAGCATGTCCTCAATGAGGTTAGGGTATAGAGATTTGTGTCTTGAGCTAKTTTCACTCGAGGAAAACCTCTCTCTCTAGCCCAAGCGACCTCCCATGGAGGAAAAAAAGAGAGATGGAGGAGCATGATATCCTTTCAAGACATTRCTCGAGGAATCCCTCATGTGATAGAGKAACGATAYAGTGGAMAACTTCGCTTAGATCCTTTGAAKASTACTGATGGCAGCGGTCGAGGCATCTTYKACAAGAAACCATTTCAGAGGTGCGACACCCTTCAAGGTATACATTAATTTTGATATCCCCTTATTTGAAGGCCAAATAGATGCATATTMTCTAGAAAAATGGTTGAATCTACTAGAAGGTTATWACTTTGTCCAAAAWTTTTTCRACAGTGAAAAGATCACCTTTGCACTCCTTAAATMCCTTCCCCATGTCAAAGCTTGGTGGGAAGGTTACTAGGAGAGAGACACCATGAATGAATCTACACCATTCAAGAGATAAACCACTTGGGAAACCTTTATATATTCCCTAAAGGAGGAGTTCTACCCTATCAGAAACTATGATGACCAGTACATGAGATGGACAACTCTGTGTCAATGAATAGATTAGATGGTGCCAAAGTACACTAACATATTTTATACCTTGCACTCAAAGATGGGTATCAAAGACTCTGAGCGACACCTAGTTTTGAATTATCATAGTGGTCTACATAGGTACATGCAAGCAAAGATGGATTTATTAGACATCTCCTCACTGGGAGCTGCTTATCGATATGTAGACAAAATTGAGCAGAAATTCAAGCAACATAGTAAGTGGGAGTTCGAGTTTGAAAATACACCACAACATAATCATGGAAAAGGAAACCCTAACTCAGAAAATGAAGGAAAGAGAAAGGAATGTCAACCTCAAGAGAGCCAGTCCAAGACATATGAAAATAAGGGTCATGGGAAGTCTAAGAAAGACACCAGAAAGTGGTGTGATTTCCACAATGGCCCCTGGCATAACACCAATGAATGTCACTCAAAACAGTCATTGGTGGTATGAGCTCAAAGAAAAATAATCAGAACCTGACTTGGACTTTGATTCAAATCACAATAAAGGGAAACATATCATCGATGTAGAAGCCACTGCTACCATCGAAACCACAACAATACAACCAAAAGAACCAGAGGAGCTTGAGGAGGGGGAGCACCTTTTCCACTCATAGATGTGGGTAAAGGGGACCTCACTACATTTCATTGTTGACAATGGGAGTCAAAATAACCTGATCTCAACTGAGGTTGTCAAGAGATTGAAGTTTCCAATGATGCCACACCCCCAACCATACACCATCAGATGGTTGAGTCAGGGACAAGACATCCGTGTCAACCGATAGTTCCGCCTGTGCTATGACATCAATCCCTTCAAGGATGAGGTAGTGTGTGATGTTTCCCCACTTGAAGTATATGATGTTCTTTTAGGACAACCATATATGTGGAGATGTCATGATATCTATGAGTCTCGACCCCACAATGTCATTGTTACTCTGGGAGGTCATCTTTATAGGATACCAGAGGTAACTCCAACTACTACCACTTCATTGATCTCAAAAAAACAATGCCACAAAGTAATCTCTCAGACCATAAAGTTTTCCCTCTTCATGATTCAATCAGAAGGTGAATGGAAGGTCACTGTGACCACTATGACCTCAGCCCAAGGAGTTTCTATCTAGCAGAAGCAGATCAACAAGATTGTAGAGGAGCACAAAGAGAATGAGAGTCTTCCATATGTTCAACATAGTTCTATTGGCCATGACCCTTTTCAGGTGTGCTTGGGGTTCCAACCATTAGCTCCCAATATTGATATATCTCTTCTTGTTGCATCTTCAATGACAAAGTCCTCCCACACTCAGACCAAGGTAGATCATGCAACTAGATCTGTTGAACAGATCCAACACCTCCAACAGGTTCATGACATCCTTCCACAAGAAAAGTACAAGCAAGGCATCTACTTCAACAAGGTAAGTGACTCACCATGGTTCAGTTTTAGCAGAAGTTTCTCCATCTCTCGAGAGAACTTGATGCAATGGGGACCATTTCTTCCTAAGGGGGGAGGAATGATCCAGGTGAATCTCGATGACCATCCACCTTTTCCACCGAATCAACATTTCAAGCATATGGTTTTGATAAACCATGATATTCACCCTTTTGATGGGGAATGGAATGTAATGTCATCTTTATTTTTTAATTACAGACACTGTGTAATGATTTCCTAATGGTCTTATGTACATTCTTATAGCATAGCGTTAATGCAACAGATCCCATTAGAACTCTATAGTTAAGCACACTCAGGCTAGAATAGTATTAAGAACGGTGACCACCCAAAAAGTCTTAGTATTTTACATTCCTATGTCATTTTATAAACTTAGACTAATTTATCCCACATGCATCATGGGAATTGTTATCCTCTCACTCTCTCATATATAATTGAGGTGAAGGAGGCCCTTGAAGCATGCAATGGAGTGTGAATCTGTAAATCTTATTGCGAAAGAAGTGTAGCCAACATCTCTTTCTTTTCAGAGATAAGCTACCCATTCTGCCAGTTTGTGTTCTACATTGTTTTTCTCTCTTATTCATTAATAGAAGTCGGATTTCACTATATTTCTATGTTTCTTGCAATATATCTATGCATTTCCTTGTTATATATCTATTATATTTATGTCTTCATGTCATTCCCAAAATAATCTGGATCACCAGAAGGGTGCGAGGTAGTTGGATTAGATAAGAGAGTGGAGCAGAGCATAAAGAGAAACGCTCCCCAACAACAAAAGATATAAAAGGGAGCTCTAAGCTTAGAAAGACAATTATTTAATTAGTCCATTCATTGGCTAGCTGGATAGTTAGAGAGTTTTGACTTAGCTTAGCTATCAGTATTTCCATGGTGCATGGTGCATGGTGCATTATGTTGTATTTCCACTGTTTTATATAGTAATGATATGGAGTTCCATGGATGTCATAGGAAAATGTTCAACACACTTTATATCTATGATGTGACAAAATGATTCCAGTAATAAATATATGACAATTCTGATCTAATCCGTGTCTGTTATGAATGACTTGAATATGCATGTGCATAGTTTTAATTCTTAGTCCTAAATAGATTATCAGACATGATTTACATGGATTCCAATTGCAATAATGTTTCATGTGTTTAACCCTTCATCCCTGTCACAAGACCTTATGGTATCTGTGATCCTCTTTGCATCTCAGGTGATACCTTCCTCAACCTTGTCTAAGGATTGATATGCCATTGCTTTGGGGTTTTTTTGGACAACTATGGACAAACCTTGGGTCTAAAAATACCCAACGTTAAGAAGAATGGTATGCACACAATCATGGACTGAAAAAGGGTTAACCCATCAAAGTGCATTCACATAAGTGGATATGCAATAAATTATAGAGGAACTAGATGTCAGGGATGTTGACGGTTGTGATACATCATGACTAGGCTCTAGTAGGGTTTTTAGGTTGAATATTTCTCGAAACTAAGTTAGAGTGGGACAATGATGAGTGTAATGGCCATATTGTGAAAATATAACACATGCGAAGTTGGTACCCAATGTTTTATTGCGTGGGGTGGTAGACTCTTGGGTAGGGTCAATGGAAATTTCTATCAAAGTGGGAAACAATGGTTTTTCCTGGTGGAGATGGATAAGGTTCCATAACTCCAAAAGGGTAGGGAAAAAATTGGTGGGGTGACCTCATGCTTCACAAAGTGCACAAGGGGTTTGAACTCAAGGTGTGGCTTGAGTATTTCCCCTATATTTCTTCTTCCTTCCCTCGGTGTTGGTATTCTTTCCCCCATTTGTGTGACCATGTTATAGTAATATTGGCTGAAGCATGGTCTGCATGGGTAGTGTAGTCATTTTGGGGGGAAGGGATGGTGTTGGTACCATAGATGGGGGGTCAATATACCACACAATGATAACAATCACCATATTAGGAAGGGTAAGGGTAGATACTACCTGGTATGCCGTAACTCTTGGTGGTGGATAGAAGAATGGTAATTGGGTAAGGGGTTGAGGACGAGTTTTCCAAACTGTTGTTTGGTCATTCACAGGGGGAAATCTATGGAGTAGACTCTGTTATGGTTGTCTTAGGGGTAGAATGAGCGTTTGGTTCTGTCATGACATAAGTGATCATGTACACTTGGGCATATTCCAAGGGTGGTATGCAAGGTGGGTCACCCTACTATGTACCAAGGAGTGAGGGGTCTTGAAATATTCCTGGACCTATTTCCATGACCTCTAAGATGTCTAATTGTGCCTCAATAAGGGGGAGAATATTATCCAAATTCACTGAGGGGTGGGGTTCATAATGTGTTAACTGGTCAACCATGACAACCTTTCCATTGTGGGGGAATATCATGGTGCGAAACATAGATGCGCCCATTACCTTCATTGTGTACATGTAACTATTTCCTAGCAAGATGTTGTAGTCCAGTGGGGCGTCTATGCCCTAAATGTCAATTAATATTTTCTTACCCTCTAGATCTATGAGGTTGTTTTGAAAAAGACCCTTGGGTTGCGATGGGAAACCATCATACACCTGAAGGGTGATAGTAGAAGGGGTAAGGTTAGGGGAGTTGAGATTTTTCTAGAAATTTGTGGACATAATGGATGTGGATGATCCCTCATCCATGATGCATTTATGGAAAATGAAATTCCGAATTGTGACTGGGATTTGGAAAGAAACCAAGGAAGGAAGCTAAGGTTATGATTTTTCCAAATCAAAAGTAATGAGGTGCGATTCGAAAGGGTCGATTTCCCCCAATGTGGACAACAAGGATTTCCTTTGTGAAGGGAAGGTTTGCAAGACCTCAAGTATGGACATGGCTACAAGAGATTGAGCTAAATAATCCACAAGGCTATAATGATGTGTTTCCATAACATGTGAGTTATGAGAAGTGCGCATAGAGGTGCTCTTGATACACATGGGGTAGGGTCTCCATTGGGGCAGAAGATCATCAAAGGGGGACTTGTTGGTAATTGGAGTGCATCCGATGTGGTTGGAGTAGAGTCAAGGGGCATACCATATTGATGATTGTGAGTATGAATAATAACCTCCTCCTTTTTTGTTATAAGAATGTTATGGGTTCAAGAATTGTTAGGTTGAGATTGTCCCGGGTTAGGGTATTGACCCATCTTCTAAGTGGAGGGCCAAATTATTGTTGCGTAGAGACCACTCCTTGATGAGGGAATGGGTTATGTAAAATGGTAAGTGGTGTTGGTTGAGGAAATTTCTATTGAACTTTCGGGGCACCCTGTGGAGCACGAAGTCATTGGGTGTTTATAGACTACTTTATTCTTTTGAAGTTAGCGATTTGGGGGAAGTGACGAGTATAATACCCATACTCACTGCATAATGTGCAACAAAATTTGGTTCTAAGGTTGTTGTTTTTCCCTTATCGTTGTTTTCCATTGTTTTCCCCAGTATTCTAGTTTTGATTACCAACATTAATATTGCTCCTAGCTAGGGGGTTTTGCTATTGGGGGTTGCCCCCTATCCCTGGTTTGCATTGGATTCCACAACCACACCTCCCCTTGTTCTTTACATTGTTATGCTATGTGGCATGGTTAACCATATTTAGTTTTTCGAATTCTTGAACTTCCTATATTAGTGAAGGTTGGACACAAGTGAAAATGGCATATTGTTTCCCTTATGGTGGCATGGCATTGGGTTGTGGGTGGTAGGGAAAGGATAATATGGCTTACTCTATTGTGAAGGTACACAAGGGTTGTATGATGTTGAGGGTCCTCCACGAAAATATGAGTTTCATGAAGGCCCATGCATATGCCTAGGAATATACATACCTGGTTGGGAAAAAGGATTCATGTGTTATGTAGGGTTGTGCCCCCCAACTGTTTGAGGATGGGGAGTAGGGAATGTGTAATTAGGTGCATATGGTGCACCTATAGGAGGAGGGTAGTGTGGTGCTCCTCCATAGTGATTTGTGTATTGATTGGTTCCATGTGAAGACATATGGTTACTATAGGGATTGAAGAGGGTCATGGACTTAATCATTTCGTCTACTGGATGGGATGATCTAGGATTTTATTGAGCGGATGGAAACAATCAAGGATAATTTGGGAGAACTGTATAAAGGTATCTATAATATGAGTATATAAAATCAAATTGTTGGGACTTGGTGATGGCTTCGTCTTTGGTGTGTGGCATGGTAGTGGCCACTGTGAAGTTTTCACAATGAACCTAGCTATTAGAAAATGAACACACAAAGCTAGCGAGAGAGAAGAGACGATAGTAGAATAATGAATTATATTAATTGTATTCCACACTCAAAGAGTTAATAATTTACAATAGATATAGGCTACATGAGTAACTAATGCACCATATTAGTGATCTAGAGAGATGCGATGACTCGCTAATAGACTCTGGAGTGAAATGCCACCTGGTCCTAGTTAACTAGCCACACAGTCATTGGTTAACTGAATAATCACTAGTGGAGCGAGGAGAGAATCATGCATGCATGTGTGTGGTGCCTTCTTGGCGATGATCCCAAGGTAAGTGCACACTCATGGTGATGAATCATGATGTCGAGATATGCATGTAATGCTTGGTGATAATACTGAGGTTTCCATGCAAGACTCCACTCCAATATTCTAAATGAGGCGTAACTGACTCTGAACTTAAGAGGATCGTCCTATTTTGTAGGGGAATATTCTATAGAGAGAATAATATCATCTAAGGAAACACTCTCAACATTGGACTATCAACTGTAGGAAAATAATTACCTAGGTGAGTGTGTAATATCTCCAACACCCCCTGAACACTACTAGGGTGTAAATGATGAATGGGTCCCAACAACCAAGGCCATATTAGGTACCCATTTTACAATGCATCTAAGAATGAAATATTGAAAATAGAGGAAAGAGGGAAAAACTCATGGGA
>JZKD02S0511004.1:6826-16830 GCA_000966675.3 Picea glauca | reverse complement strand
AACAAAAGTACAAGTTTACAAGCAATTTTGGCAATTGGCAAGTGAGTAATGAGTGAAAGAAAGATGTTTTCTGCAGCCCTAATGACTGTAGCTTTAAGTTTATAACCTTTTACTCCTCCTAGCAACCTTTGTAATATCTTTTTCAACAAACAACAATGATAAAAATTGGATGAGGGTATATGCCCTTATATTCCTTCAAGGATATAGCCAATAACAACCATGGAACAAGAAAGAAGAACTAACAATATGCAAATTTTCTTACTAATTCCAAGAGCATGTAAAGAAAAACCCTAGTTACCAAGCAACTTCATCACCAAAGCAAGATAAAAAGCATCCAAGAGCTAGCGCACCACTTTACTCCACAAGATAAGTGAAAAACCATAGCGTAAGAGAGATAGAGAATAAATTTTCCCAAGTAGGGTGCAAATTTCAGCCAAGTATCATCTCAAAGATGGGAGAGTTATGATGAAAATGAAAAAGGAATGATCCTTATTTAKTMAAATCCTCTAAAAAGTGTTTGTCCACTTAACTTTAGGGTAAACCACAAAGTAAGGGGTCAACAACCCTTACTTTTCTCCTTTACAATTTTAAATTTGATTTTGCACATAAGAAACCTTAAAAGAAGCATGATGTCACCCCTTTAGGGCAACATTTTGGCACTTCAAGAAAATTGTTGAGCTTGGACATGAAACGTTGGGTGTCCATCTCATGTGCTAGGGTCTCCTCCATCAATCCAAGGTCTCTCTCAATCCAAAAGGTGCAAAGTGTCAAGTCAAACACACCACCACACTAAACCATATCCCTAGGGTGTCGTCAAGCACTCCAAATGTGACGTTTTGACCTCGAAAGGAAAAAACATTGGGCTTGTAGGGGCCAGGTGGGGTCATCCAAGGTTTCTCTCAAGCCTCCAAAGGCTATCATCATAATTCATTGTGCGGGTCATGGTATTCATCCAGTGGGCTTCAAGCCCCAAGGAAGCCCAAGCTAGGCTTGTTCTTCCAAAATTGTCCACCAAGCAAGGCCCTACAAAGACAATGAATACGCCCTCCAAGAATCTCAAGTCAAACATATAATGATAAGTAAATTAGATCAAGAAAAGAGTCATCTAAGCATGTGCATCAAAAACCACCTCATAAAATTAAACAAGTGCTCAAATACCCTATGCAACTTTCCAAGTTTAGGTATGGGAGGGTTGACAAATAAACATATTGGGTGAATCGTCCCCTAAGTCAAGGAGTGTTTCGCAAGTGGACTCCCCTTTAAGACACATGTAAAAGATGAAGTGGATGGGGGAAATACTTTTGGGCATCGGATTCATGACATACAAGGGATCGTAGTGTCTCAATTATGGTTTCATTTGTAGAGGGTGTGTTGCACCTTCGTTTTCAATGCATCCTTTTTCCAGGCCCATTTATTGCCTTTTGTTTCTTTTAATATGTTTCCATGTTGAATCCAAGGTGGGGCTTCTACCTAAGCATGAAAAATAATGCCCACCTTCACTCTACCCTGGTCACATTATGCTTCCCCAAGTTGAAGATGATGTGTGGGACTTCTGCCTAAGCATGAAAAACATTTCCCACATATGCTCTACCTTGGTTGGCATTTTTGCATTGTTATTTTTCACGGGTCCCATCAATTTCTTATGAGGGGAATTTCATTGTCCTCGGGATCCTCGGGTGAGCATATAAAAGGTTCATGAATGGATTTTATCTTTTTCCAGCTACAAGCCTCTAGGCCTGCAATCCCTTCTTCCCATGAAATGAGGGAAAACCCCTTCTTGGGTCAATACGCCGAAAAATCCCAAAGGATAAGGAGGCTATAGGATGAAGGGTGGAAAGTGATAAGTATGATTGAGAATGGCACGATGAATTTTCAAGGGGACCTCCCAATAACACACCCATCCATAAGGGTGACCACTTACTAGGGTGTAATTTAAAACACCAAGGTGAAACAGGGAAAATAACATAACTTCCAAGCAAACATTACATAATCAAAAGCAACTTTAAATGCAACATACTAAAATGCCTCAAATATTGAAATGACACTCACCATAATACCATGCTTGTACCTCATGGAGAAAGACCCAATGTCTTCTAGAAGCAAGCTGGTGTGGTGTATACCATCATGATGAATCTGAAATATATGGTGGTGAGGTTGGCTTATGTCTATGCAAGTGGTTGGCAGTCATGTATCTCTCAGTACTCCATGTCTACAACCTTAGGGCCTTGAGACATCATCTCCTCAATTATCCCTAGGAAATGGGGATAACATCTGGCTCCTACTTGGGGGCATGTACTCATCATAGAGTTCATGAGAACCACAACATCTATTGGTTGGACCTGTGCCTACACTAAAACATACAATCGTAAAATCTAGGGCGGTTCTATCACCCTTCATCCATATACATCAAAATCAAATCTAAAAAATAACAACTAATCTAGAATTTTTTTTTTTCAAGTTTATAAACTAAACATGTAATATGATGAAAAAAATATGCAAGTAGAGAAAAATGAAACATGAAATGTAGCTAAACTACCAGGAGAAAATAAAATGAAAATATAAGAAAGAAATATTACCTACCTACTTACTTGGGGCTTTGGCCTTGAAGAAGTCAAGTACCTTGAATGTGGGGTCGGAGAAGAGACTCRTCCACTGGCAATGACATMTTTCTCCCATCCAAGGCTGTCAAGTAGTATTTCTCTTTCTCAGACTTCATCTTGATRATGTAAGGGCCAAGCCAAGAGTTGTTATCCTTTTGATCGTATTTAGGMTTTCCCTTCCTCTTATTCAACATGAATGCAATAGTTCCTTCATTGTAGTTATGTAAGCTATATCTTCGATGTAAGGATATGAAGGAGGTTCTTTGTTCACTACATATTTAATGGATTTCTCATGTTCTTTGTTCTCTTTGTCCTCTTTCTTCAATATTTGGATGGACCCTGGTTCTCTCCCTTGGAACATCACCATCTTCTCCTTGTATTCATTCGTCCTTGGAAGTAGTGTATCTATGCAATCTTCCTGCATAAAAGGCAGGTCCCATGGATCATACTTGATGATTCAGTGAGGTACATCAAAGGCACACTCACTAGTCTAATTAGGATTTTTGGGATCCATCACATGCTTCTCATACCTCTCCTAACTATATAGAATCTCAAAAGTGCCATACCCCATGGGAATATTTGCATGGGTGATATCCATATTGAGAAAAACCCCAAGAGCAGGGGACCAACTTCTTGATAGAAGCATTCAAAAAGAATCTAGAACATCAATCACTACTATGTTCATAATGAGTATGATATGAGGGAAGTCAATCAGGTAAACTTCAACATCTTCACAAAGCCCGTAAACGTTGACCTTCTTGGAATCAATACCACAAACATCTCCATAAGGTCAGGTTTTGTTTACACCGAGTTGTTCCATTACCTTCAAGGACATGACTTTGGTTGAGGCTCTCGAGTCCATCATACAATTATTCAAACATAGACCATTCATCCCCAAAGAGAGATATAAAGAAGGGTTATTATCCTTCTTCCAATCAAGATACATGGTATTCAATATTATTGGAGGGTTCTCCTTTTTAGATGGTACTTTCAATAACTTCAAGACTTCTCTTCTCACGGATGGGATCTTTCACATTTCTGTCACAAGGACTATCATGTTCAACTTTCCAAACATAGTCGACACGTCTATATTCAACAAAATCTCCTCTTTTGTCGAAGTTGGTTTTGGAAGCAATTCACCAACTAGAGGTGCGGGTGGTGGGACCACCTTCTCCATAGATGGAAGAGTTTGTTCCACCTTTGGATGAAGTTTAGTAGAAGGTTGTAGTGGAGGAATTGAAGCCTTGTTTCTTCCTGCATATGTCAAAAATTCATTTTTTCTCAATTCCTTTCTCTGATCCTTTGTTCACTGATTCAACACTCTGAGTCATCCTTCTCTAAATCCTCTTTTTCTAACTTCATCAATCTGTTCCTTAGTAATATCTTCTTCTCAAAAGTTGAAAATCATGTCCATGAANAAATACTTTTGGGCATCGGATTCATGACATACAAGGGATCGTAGTGTCTCAATTATGGTTTCATTTGTAGAGGGTGTGTTGCACCTTCGTTTTCAATGCATCCTTTTTCCAAGCCGATTTATTGCCTTTTGTTTCTTTTAATATGTTTCCATGTTGAATCCAAGGTGGGGCTTCTACCTAAACATGAAAAATAATGCCCACCTTGACTCTACCCTGGTCACATTATGCTTCCCCAAGTTGAAGATGATGTGTGGGACTTCTGCCTAAGCATGAAAAACATTTCCCACACATGCTCTACCTTGGTTGGCATTTTTGCATTTTTATTTTTCACGGGTCCCATCAGTTTCTTGTGAGAGGAATTTCATTGTCCTCGGGATCCTCGGGCGAGCATATAAAAGTTTCATGAATGGATTTTATCTTTTTCCAACTACAAGCCTCTAGGCCTGCAACCCCTTCTTCCCATGAAATGAGGGAAAACCTCTTCTTGGGTCAATACACCGAAAAATCCCAAAGGATAAGGAGGTTATAGGATGAAGGGTGGAAAGTGATAAGTATGATTGAGAATGGCATGATGACTTGTCAAGGGGACCTCCCAATAACAAAACCATCCATAAGGGTGACCACTTACTAGGGTGTAATTTAAAACACCAAGGTGAAACAGGGAAAATAACATAACTTCCAAGCAAACATTACATAATCAAAAGCAACTTTAAATGCAACATACTAAAATGCCTCAAATATTGAAATGACACTCACCATAATACCATGCTTGTACCTCATGGAGCAAGACCCAATGTCTTCCAGAAGCAAGCTGGTGTGGTGTATACCATCATGATGAATCTGAAATATATGGTGGTGAGGTTGGCTTCTGTCTATGCAAGTGGTTGTCAGTCACGTATCTCTCTGTACTCCATGTCTACAACCTTAGGGCCTCGAGACATCATCTCCTCAATTATCCCTAGGAAATGGGGATAACATCTAGCTCCTACTTGGGGACATGTACTCATCATAGAGTGCATGAGAACCACAACATCTATTGGTTGGACCTGTGCCTACACTGAAACATACAATCATAAAATCTAGGGCGGTTCTATCACCCTTCATCCATATACATCAAAATCAAATCTAAAAAATAACAACTAATCTAGAAATTTTTTTTTTTTCAAGTTTATAAACTAAACATGTAATATGATGAAAAAAATATGCAAGTAGAGAAAAATGAAACATGAAATGTAGCTAAACTACCATGAGAAAATAAAATGAAAATATAAGAAAGAAATATTACCTACCTACTTACTTGGGGCTTTGGCCTTGAAGAAGTCAAGTACCTTGAATTTGGGGTCGAAGTAGAGACTCGTCCACTGGCAATGACATCTTTCTCCCATCCAAGGCTGTCAAGTAGTATTTCTATTTCTCAGACTTCATCTTGATGATGTAAGGGCCAAGCCAAGAGTTGTTATCCTTTTGATCGTATTTAGGCTTTCCCTTCCTCTTATTCGACATGAATGCAATAATTCCTTCATTGTAGTTGATGTAAGGTATATCTTCAATGTAAGGATATGAAGGAGGTTCTTTGTTGACTACATATTTAATGGATTTCTCATGTTCTTTGTTCTCTTTGTCTTCTTTCTTCAATATTTTGATGCACCCTGGTTCTCTCCCTTGGAACATCGCGATCTTCTCCTTGTATTCATTCGTCCTTGGAAGTAGTGTATCTATGCAATCTTCCTGCGTAAAAGGCAGGTCCCATGGATCATACTCGATGATTTAGTGAGGTACATCAAAGTCACACTCGCTAGTCTAATTAGGATTTTTGGGATCCATCACATGCTTCTCATACCTCTCCTAACTATATAGAATCTCAAAAGTTCCATCCCCCATGGGAATATTTGCATGGGTGATATCCATATTGAGAAAAACCCCAAGAGCAGTGGACCAACTTCTTTATAGAAGCATTCAAAAAGCATCTAGAACATCAATCACTACTATGTTCATAATGAGGATGATATGAAGGAAGTCAATCAGGTAAACTTCAACATCTTCACAAAGCCCGTAAACGTTGACCTTCTTGGAATCAATACCACAAACATCTCCATAAGGTCAGGTTTTGTTTACACCGAGTTGTTCCATTACCTTCAAGGACATGACTTTGGTTGAGGCTCTCGAGTCCATCATACAATTATTCAAACATGGACCATTCATCCCCAAAGAGAGTTATAAAGAAGGGTTATTATCCTTCTTCCAATCAAGATACATGGTATTCAATATTATTGGAGGGTCCTCCTTTTTAGATGGTACTTTCAATAAATTCAAGACTTCTCTTCTCACAGATGGGATCTTTCACATTTCTGTCACAAGGACTATCATGTTCAACTTTCCAAACATAGTCGACACATCTATATTCAACGAAATCTCCTCTTTTGTCGAAGTTGGTTTTGGAAGCAATTCACCAACTGGAGGTGCGGGTGGTGGGACCACCTTCTCCATAGATGGAAGAGTTTGTTCCACCTTTGGATGAAGTTTAGTACAAGGTTGTAGTGGAGGAATTGAAGCCTTGTTTCTTCCTATGTATGTCAAGAATTCATTTTTTCTCAATTCCTTTCTTTGATCCTTTGTTTACTGATTCGACACTCTGAGTCATCCTTCTCTAAATCCTCTTTTTCTAACTTCATCAATCTGTTCCTTAGTAATATCTTCTTCTCAAAAGTTGCAAATCATGTCCATGAAGTTTATACCATAAGAGGAGTCTTCATCACGTCAGGGGCACTCATTCTCCCGGTGAGGTTCTTGGAAAGGAGAACACCATAGTGTTTCTTCTGTGTTGACCATTCCAACCAGGTTCAAATTGTCAGGAGATTTTTCCTCTTGTTAAGGATTTGGCTTCCAACCTATGGCATCCCTCTGCTATCTAGTAAACTGAGGTATAAATGGAGATTGATTTCTTTCAAAGTTGGTTAATTGGTCAATGATCTTATTCTAAGATTGGACAAACTGAGTACTCATCTGGTCTATCTTTTGGGTCAAGAGAGAAATTGGATCTGATGTACTACTACTAGAATCTTTGGTCTTCGCTTCCATCTTGGAACGAGGATACTAAAAAGGGCCAACCTTCAAATCAATAAGGCTCTCTTCAATATTTGTGATATACTCTTTGGCTTGTGCCAAACTTGTGGGATTCTTATCCTTCAAGATTAAACGAAATTTCCCATCAAAAGCATTCATATAAAGGAGACGTACAACTGCATTTGGGGGATGAGATCAATCGGTATTTGGCTGTACAATCTGTCAAAGATGTTGTCAAATTCACTCACTATTTCATTATATTTCTTCTTTATCTGATTGAACTGAGCTACAAGAATTACACTGTCCTTATTTGTTATCCATATGTTCTTGAACAACTTAGTGAAATATTCATAAGATGCTACGTTGTTATCAAGAAGGTCCCTGAACCATCTTTGGGAATATTCTATGAGTGAAGACAATAACAATATCATCGATATGTCTTCATGCTCTACCTCTGCATTTTCAATATCTTGTCCCATGGCATAGAGATGATTGTCAGTTGTGATCACATTATTCCTCCATAACTTTGGTAACCATTTGTGAGACTCTTTTGGCATGGTATTGGGATATCCATGGATGGTGGCCATGTTTAAGGGTTTGTTGAGATCTTTTACACAAGTGTGAGCCATTGGAGCAAGGGGAAGGTTACCTTAGAAAAGGGTTTCCATAATGGGATATTTGAGAGGAAGCCTTCTTCGGTAAACCTTAGAAGGCTTGAATCTTCCCAGGGTAAAGGTCTTAAGGGAAGGTGGATTATGGGATGGTGGAGTTGCCAAATGAGATTTAAGAAGAGCTSATCAAGGGTGGAAGGGGAATTTCCTTCAAGTGGAGTTACCAAGAAATCTAGGGTAAATTTTTTGGGATGGAATCTTGCCAAAGTGTCATTAGGGAATGAAAGAGGATTCAAAATCCTCCCTGGAAATGGCACAAAAATGTTATTTCACAAATTGTAGGTTGGGAAAATCCTGACCCAATCCACGAGTGGGCGATAATTGTGGGAGGTTATACCCACTATCACCTTATATAAACCCTCCCCTCTTTTTAGTGAAGGAAAAAATCCTGCACAAGGGGGGAATCCTCAGTGACCCTAGGGGGATTGCAACGCAATAATGAGGAAATAAGAAGAACANATGTTCTTGAACAACTTAGTGAAATATTCATAAGATGCTACGTGGTTATCAAGAAGGCCCCTGAACCATCTTTGGGAATATTCTATGAGTGAAGACAATAACAATATCATCGATATGTCTTCATGTTCTACCTCTGCATTTTCAATATCTTGTCCCATGGCATAGAGATGATTGTCAGTTGTGATCACATTATTCCTCGAGAACTTTGGCAACCATTTGTGAGACTCTTTTGGCATGGTATTGGGATATCCATGGATGGTGGCCATATTTAAGGGTTTGTGGAGATCTTTTACACAAGTGTGAGCCATTGGAGCAAGGGGAAGGTTACCTTAGAAAAGGGTTTCCACAATGAGATATTTGAGAGGAAGCCTTCTTCTGTAAACCTTAGAAGGCTTGAATCTTCCCAGGGTAAAGGTCTTAAGGGAAGGTGGATTATGGGATGGTGGAGTTGCCAAATGAGATTTAAGAAGATCTCATCAAGGGTGGAAGGGGAATTTCCTTCAAGTGGAGTTACCAAGAAATCTAGGGTAAATTTTTTGGGATGGAATCTTGCCAAAGTGTCATTAGGGAATGAAAGAGGATTCAAAATCCTCCCTGGAAATGGTGCAAAAATGTTATTGCACAAATTGTAGGTTGGGAAAATCCTGACCCAATCCAAGAGATGGAGATAATTTTGGGAGGTTATACCCACTGTCACCTTATATAAACCCTCCCCTCTCTTTAGTGAAGGAAAAAATCCTGCACAAGGGGGGAATCCTCAGTGACCCTAGGGGGATTGCAACGCAATAATGAGGAAATAAGAAGAACACAAAAAATAAGAAGAACACCCCTATGGTCAAAGGTAGGAGAGGTTTTGAGGCTCCAAAATGAGGCCTTGGAAGGTGTCAGATGGTTTCCAAGGTTGTGTCCCTGCAAAACAATGTTTGAAGACCAAAACAATACAATATGTTGAAATATAAGCCTCAAAAGCTAAGGGGAATAAACAAGATAGGATTTTTGTCCCAGAACTGCAACATATATCNGCTTCTACTTAAGCATGAAAAACAATTCCCACCTTGACTCTACCCTGGTCACATTATGCTTCCCTGAGTTGAAGACAATGTGTGAGAATTCTACCTTATTATGAAAAAACATTGCCTGCACACGCTCTACCCTGGTTGGCATTTTTTCATTACTATTTTTCACGGGTCCCATCAGTTTCTTATGAGAGACATTTCATTATCCTCGAGATCCCAGGGCGAGCATGTAGAATGTTCATGATTGGATTTTATCTTTTTTCATCTACAAGAGTCTAGGCCTTTAGCCCCTTCTTCCCATGAAATGAGTTACAATCCCTTCTTGGGTCAATAAACCTAAAAATCCCAAACGATAAGGAGGCAATGGGATGAAGTGTGGAAAGTGATAAGTATGATCGGGAATGGCACGATCACTTTTCAAGGGGACCTCCCAGTGGCACACCCATACCTAAGAGTGACCACTTATTAGGGCACAATGTCAACCACCAAGGTGAAATAGGGCAAAGAGAATAACTTCCAAGCAAATGTTAAATAATCAAAAGTAGATTTAAATGCAACATACTCAAATGCCTCAAATATTGAAATGACACTCAACATAATACTTGGCTTGTACCTCATGGATCAAGACCCAATTTCATCCAGAAGCAAGTTGGTGTGGATAATGTTAGTAACATTATTGGTATCGGGATTTTAAAGGGAAAGACAGCCGATATCTTTCGAGTCTCAAAAACCCGATGGGATCCTAGCCGTTAATTTTGGCAGGACACGTGTCAGACA
>JZKD02S0510970.1:189228-208196 GCA_000966675.3 Picea glauca | reverse complement strand
TTTCATCCAACAAGGTAGTGTCTCCATACCTTTAAGGCATATACGATGGCTAATAACTCCAAATCATGCGTCGCGTAGTTTTCCTCATGCCTTCTTACATTCCTCGAAATGTAAGAAATCACTTGTTCGTCTTGCATCAGGACTCCGTCCAACGCTTCCTTGGATGGGTCAGTGCATACCAAGAAGTCTACGTCCATGTCAGGGACTTTTAGTATCAGCGCTGTTGTCAACAACTCTTTAAGCCTCCGAAACGCTTTCGCGCATTTCTCTGTCCAAAAAAACTTCTTTCTTTTCTTCTGCAATTCCATGATCAGATTTGCTATCCTTGAAAATTCTTTGACAAACCGTTGATAGTATCCTGCTAAACCCATAAAACTATGCACTTCTGTGACATTCATCAGCGCAGGCCATTCCATAATAGCCTCAAACTTGGCTAGATCCACGGCGATTCCTTCGCTAGAGATGACATGCCCTAAGTAGTGAATCCTTGATTGATAAAAAGAGCATTTGGACAACTTCCCATACAATTTGTGCTCTCGCAAACACTGTAGTACCAAGCGCAAGTGCTCATCATGCTCCTCCGTCGTCCGAGAGTAGATCAAAATATCATCAATAAATACTTGGACGAACTTGTCCAAGTACTCGTGGAACACCCCGTTCATCAAACTCATGAATACCCTTGGGGTGTTTGTCAATCCAAACGGTAAAACAGTAAACTCGTAATGTCCAAATCTTGTCTTAAAAGTGGTCTTAGGGATGTCATCCTCCTTGATCTGTAACTAGTGATACCCTGATCGCAAATCAATCTTGGAGAACACCGTCGAACCCTTCATTTGATCAAACAGATCATCAATTCTCGGTAAGAGAGACTGATTCTTGATCGTAGCCTTGTTTAGTTGACGGTAGTCAATGCAAAGCCTCCACGATCCATCCTTCTTTCGAATGAAAATGACCGGTGCACCCCACAATGACACACTAGGACGTATCAGTCCCAGGTCCAACAACTCCTCCAGTTGCATTTTTAACTCTTGCAACTCCAGGGTCGACATCCGATAAGGAGTTCTTTCTATCGGTTCGGTTCCCAGTTTCAGGTCTATAGTAAACTCCAATTCTCTTTCTGGTGGCATCCCAGGAAACTCCTCTGGAAATACGTCTGCAAACTCCTTCACCACCAAAAGGTTTTCTAGACCTTCTGCTACTCCCTTTTCTTTTAGCACAAGGATCGCATAAATCTTGCACCCCCTGCGCATACTCTTCCACAACTGTAAGGAAGAGACGAACCTCAGGGATACTCCCTAGTTCCGTCCTACAATCACCCGTCTATTTCCTTCATCATCAACCAAGCTCAACCTCTTCATATTACAGTTGAGTATCGCCTCATGCATTTCCAACCAATCCATACCGATCACGACGTCATAAGATCCTAAGATCATGACGTATAAGTTAACCCTCGTGACAAAATCTCCTAGGTTAAGGGCACAGCCCGTAACCTTTCCTCCAACCTTCTGTTTGGCTCCCAAGGCCATCTCCACGAAGCAAAAATCATCCTGTTCGACTGCCTTTACCTTAATCCTTTTTAGCGCTGCACCAGAAATGAAACTCTTAGTAGCTCCTGGTTCTATCAAAATACTAAGGGTCTGGTCAGCGACAGTACCTGTCGTCTTGAGCACAGTCGACTGGTGCTCTGCCTGGCAGTTATTCACCGCTGCATGAATCCGATGGGCCTTACCCATATCTCCCACTGTAGTGGGTCTGGCTGATCCAAATGCTCTGGTCCTCTCCACAGGACAGTCATGCTGGTAGTGTGGCTCCCCACACGTCCAACACCCCTTCTTCGGCCCAGTAGTCCTGGTACCCGAAGTAGAAGATGACTTCCCACTGACCTGAAACCCTAGTCTGTTTTGTTGAACAGGCCTAAACTGTTGTTGCTATGGGCGACACTTCTGTTGGTGTTGTGGTCCTCGATAAGGTGTCCACTGCTGAGGCGGCGGTCGTCGTGGTATAGAAAAAGTCGATCCCCTCTTGAAGCCACGATATCCCAGCGTATGTCTCGCTGGTGTCTGCTTCTATGATGTACTAGATGAACCCTGCCCTGCAGGTCTCGTTGGAGTCCTGGTCTGACCCCCGCTGATAAGCTCCTCCTGTGCTATGAGGGCCTTTTGGACAACGTCATCCAAGTTTTGAGGCATCAAGATCCTAACCTTCACACGCAAGCTACCGTTAAGGCCAAACACGAACCGGTTGACGTTGAGCTTCTCAGTGTTGAGGTGCGGAGGATACCAGAGCAGCTCCATAAAACATGCCTCATACTCGGGCACCGTATGACCTCCCTGTCGTAAACCATTGAACTCATTGAGCTGATGCTCAATGAATTCCTCTGAAAGGTATCTCTCTCAAAACCGTTCCTTGAACAGTTCCCATGACACGTCTTCCACGGCCATGTTCAGCTGCGGCAGGAGTGTCTTCCACCATAGAAGAGCGCTCCCCTTCAGTTGAAAGACCGCCATGCGGACCATCATGTTGGAGGTATAATCGCGAAGTGCGAAGCACATCGACATATTCTCCAACCATGCCTCGGCGGCGGCGCCGTCTGGGGCACCCAAGAACTCGGGAAATTTTACCTTCTCGAGTTCACGGTGAATGCTACCTGTAACAACCGGTGTGCGCGGTGGAACCTCAGCAGGTGCCGGCACCCTGGCCTCATCTCTGTCCAAGCGGTTGATCAACGCCTCGAACATGCGCTGAAAAGATCTCATCATCCCCATGACATCGACAACTGCGATCTGCTCCTGTCCAAGAATCTGCTCGCCTCCCTAGGGGTTAGACCCCTCAGGCATGGATGTTGCTAGAGGAATCATGCCTCCTCCCCTAGCACCTCGTTGTCTGCCTCCACGGCGTCCTCTAACCATGATTACCTGCATGCACACAATCATCTCGATCAACAACAGTATAATCAATCTAATCAAGTCAACGAAAGTCGTGGCGAATCCTAAGTCGCGGGTCGAACCCGCTCTGATACCATATGTAATGTCCTCCTCGTTACGTCAACTACTCTAAGAACAGGTGCAAAAAAAATTTTGTTTAAGGTCTGTGCGCGCGTGTAGAAGTAACAAACACACTTGACTCTATGTCGCCACCCGACAACCAACAAGACGCAACCACGATGTTCAGCACAAGAAGACTGAAGGCACACAATGAGTAACTACAACAATATACGACCATAGGAATAAGGCGCACCACACAAACATTAAGACATACTGGGGGTGCACAATAAGAACACAAAGGGAATAAATCCATGGTGTTAGGGTTACTATTTCTGCACAGGAAAGCAGGGCGTTTAGTCTTATGTCTTCTCGAAAGAAGATTAGACAGGCTCCTGGGCGACTGCTTAGGCAGAAACTAGTAACTTGACTTGGATAAAGATGCAAGCAAGACGAACACAACGAGACGATCCCGACATATCACAATGACAACAGGAAATAAATGCCCCTAGACATAAGGTGTACAACTAGCAGTTGTAAGCAGAAAATGACACCAGGTGTTAAGTACAGCACAGTCACAGAGGGAAGAATCCAATAGTAGAGTTTACTATTTCTGCATAGAAAAGCAGGGCTTTTAGTCTTGTGTCTTCTCGAAAGAAGATTAGACAGGCTCCTAGCCGACTACTCAGGCATAAACTAGTAACCCAACCTAGAACAAGATGCAAGCAAGATGACCAAGCATTGCAAAATCAAGGACAACCATGAATTCTATGGGAGACGCAAGTTAGAAGGATTCGACATCGACCAACCACTATTGACACTCAAGACCTTAATCATAGACCAATTATTCCACTTGAACTCCATTAGTAGACGAGATACTCGGCCCACCGTAAAAGAAGGTAAATTTAAGTAAGTGCAGATTCCCCAATTATAATCTTAGTAGTTCAAGGTAATGGGTTCAAGGACCTTATACCTAAAATCATTAATAACCAAAGATTTGATCATATTAAGATTGGTCCACAATGCCATTATTTTTCATAAAATACCTAACCTAAATTTGCACCTTAATTTATAACGACATATATTACCCTTACATAATTCAATGTTAAAAACAAGACAATACTCCTTACACATCGCCATGTCAATAAAATACATTAAGGAGCCCAGGGCCATGACACAATGTTACCATAACCTTGCAAATTAGGAAGCCATCGACATTATATGTTATCTAATCCTAGTAGTACTATATTTGTTACTAGATCCTTGCCCTTACATAAATGGAATAATATTTTAAAATTGCTTTGTACTAACACTAACTGTTCATTACAATTAATTTCTAATATTCTTGCAAAAGGATATCGAAACTACATTCCATTATCTAACAATTGCATTAACTTCAGATTGCATAGAATATCAAGATTACATTTCTGTTATCTAACGAATAGTATTGCATGAACTTCTTGTTGCACTAACCTTTACCCTAAAACATAGCCAACATTACCTTTGTTAAAATAATTTTGCTAATTAGAGAATCAATAGGGTACATACCAATTATGCAACAGGAAATTACTATTTTAACAATACCAATCATGCAATAAAATACATACCAATAATGCAGTAAATTATATACCAATCATGCAATAAAATACATACCAATAATGCAGTAAATTATATACCAATCATGCAACATAAATTTAATATTAATATCATGCACAAAATCTCACTTTTTAACAATACCAATCGTGCAATAAAAGACAAACGAATAATGCAGTAAAATATATACCAATCATGCAACAGAGATTTGATATTAATATCATGCAACAGAAACTTTATACCATACCTTATCGTGACCTTACAAATATGATTAAGTGATTTAAACATCAACATTGGCATTCTGATTAACAATTATCCACATTGTTATTTAACAGCACCATCAACGTTTCCAATTAAACGACATTAACATTGCAATTTAACAAATATTACATAAAGGAGTGGTGTGAGCGAATAGGTGTTAACTAACACTCAGCCATATCACATATGCCCTAATCTGAGTCCACATGTCACGCACAATTTAACACATAAATCAACACGAGCCCAGTGCATGCGCTAACTCCCAAGAATATATGCATATCAGTTGTGTGGCAGAAAGAAAACCAAATAAAACAGAACGATTCATTAACAGGATGTAACCACCAACAAATCGCTGAGGAAAAATAATGAAGTCGCAGAGCAAATCCTGACAGAAGGCACGCAGGTCAAGGATGGACGTCGCTCAGGTTTCTGAGGTAAAGGCAGAGTTTTGTACAGGGCGCGATTACAGGTAAGGAGATCTTTCAACAGAGGCCAATATGGTTTGATGGCACCCAGCAAGGAGGACGCTCATCAGGAAATTCGTTGGTTCGTGCGCGAGGAGGACTCGAGGGTAACTATGCTAGGAATCGAATTAGTTTCCTTGGTAATCGACGGAAAAAGGAGATTAGCACTGAAGGGTTTACACGCCACCTACAACATGAGCTTCATACGAAGAACACTGCAATTATCTGGAAGAACTTATATGGAACGAAAGGTAGGACAGACAGGTAGGCTGATAGCAACTGCGTTTAAAAGCCTAAGGAGATCACCTGCAGTCCGTAATACTCGAATTGCTTATGACAGGAGGGAAAACCAGTAAAGGAAAGTGCAACGATACTTGTTTGAAGTGGAAGCCATTTTATGAGAATGTAAACATGAGGTATCCCCAGTCTGCAAATCTGAACCATTCTCGGCCAATACTGTTATCCGACAGTATGGGAACCGTTCATGGAATCATAGATGTTTGTTAAATGGACTCTCAACGTGTTTCAATTCTCAAGGCAAGACAATCACCGAAATGGATTCCCATGTGCTTCAACGAAGTAATTCTTACTTAAAATTAGTCATCACCAGGATCGTATCAGACATGAAATTGACATACATTAACATAACCAAATTATGTAAAAATTATAAATTTCGATACAAATTACTGCATGTAAATTTTAGCTATCTCTTAGCCCCGACAGATGTAATTGACAGTAAGTACATTCATATTCGAGCTTAATCGTAGGCTACCATTATCCTTCCAGCATGATACAATCGCTGGTAAAAATAACCCTTATTAACTTCTTTCCCTCATGACCAAATGAAATCAAAGTCAGATTCTGAGCATAAATTGAACGCAATCTACTCTACAAATAAAAAAAACATGTTGTGGCCTTGTCGCCTGCCTCGATGATGTTCGCACCCCATGTCGCTCCTCGCCACTCCTGCTCGCCGACCATGGAGACCTCACCGGTGCCTCCCATCCAATCGCTAGGGGTACTTTGCTTCCCCCGTCGCCCCCCGAGCCGCAAAGGGGCCACAAAAGATCTAGAGATAAGACTAGCTTCTCAGCTCGCCTCCAAGGCTGAGCTACCACTCAAACACAGCTAAGAATTTTCCAACTCCTCACAAGCAAACAATCAAGACAAAATCCGGCAGCGTAACATTACGCTCCCCGTTCCTTTTCTTCTTCCTCCTTTTCCCCTTCTTTTATAGAAATTTGAGACCCCCTTACATTCCTAACTCATTATTAATTTAATTTTTAATGATAATCCCCTAAAAATTTTCTGTCGTCCAAGTGTCACTCATCCCCCACGTTTCTCCAAAAAATAATTTCTTTTTAATAATTAAAAGACTCATTTCCATCACCCCCCTTTAGTCGCTCCTAAAATTACTCCTAGGGTTCCTAGATCCCCTCTCATGCTTTTAATAACTTTCCTAAAAAGAAGCTGCCAAAATTTAGTTCATTTTAGTAACTCCTTAACTGTTGATTCCTTTTTTTGCTTTTTACCCTATGTCCTCCTCTTTCCATTATTAAGTTTCCTTTATTACAAGTTTCCTTATTTCTATTATTTAATTCTCTCTTTTTATTTTTAAACCCAAAAAATAAATGCGCTTATTAATCCTTCCTATATTTTTAAATTCATTACTTTTATACTCTCACATGTTTTTTTTTAACTTTATATTCCTTTTTACCATTAACACCACGGATTTAATTAATTTATTCCCTTTCTTCACTTTACCCCTTTTAATTTTAAGAAGACTTTAATTAACACCTAGGAGGGTTTTAGTTTACGCCCTTATGTTTATTTTTGTAGGATCTTTTCTTAGCGCTTGTCAAAATTTTATCTTAGAGATGTTTTAAATTTTAGGTTTAGATTCGAACTGGGTGACAATCAATTAGGGGACTTGTTTTGAGAAACTCTTAAGGCGTTAAGTTCTTAGGGTCATGTAGGTTGTCTCATCATCCTCATCAATGCGATGTGCCCTTCAGGACACACTACATGCTCCAAGGGTGCCACTCGCCTCGTTTGCTTCTGTTGCGCGACGTGCCCTTAAGGATGCACCATGTGCTCCAAGGGTGCCACTCGCCAACGTGTGTTTCTTTTGGGCGATATGCCCTTCAGGATGCACGACGTGCTCCAAGGGTGACACTCGCCGACTTGAATGTTTGGTAGACATCTATAACCCCTGGAGTCAACACTCCGCCAGGTGAACTTGTGGGAGACTAAGGGCTCCAAGGAATAAGCCCCCCACCTTATTGCGCGCCCCTTAGAATCATTGTGAGCAATTGTCGCAGTCTACCCTCATGACATCGTGGATCCTCTCGAACTGGGTAATTGTTAACCTACAGTTCGAGCCACGGCGGTAGTGCTAGTAGGCTGTGGCAGGGCTGTTGTCCACACCTCTCCCTCAACCTCTCTAGAAATCATGTGTGGCTCCTTTACTCCATATGTGAGTCTGGTCAGCAAGCTATCGTCAGCCTGCATCATCAACCATCATGTCAGAACATGTCAACAACATATCATCAAAATCAATATCATATCATCAAAACAAAGGAAGATCACCGTAAATGAATCAACCCAAATAACACACTCCCTGACTCAATCCAGAGTCCAAGGGGGTTCCGCCGATGCCCCTGCATCCTCAAGGTCCGAAACTTGCGCACTCAATGAAACTGAGTCAGCAGCACCTGTCTACATCAAGTAGTAAAAATCCTATCATCTATCTTAACGCATCATAATGAAGGATAGATGTTTTATCATCATAAAAATCCAGATCACTTGTGAGCAAGTGTCCTCAAAGAATAAGTTTTTGTAAGTGCGCTAGAGCGGGATGTTACAAAATCAAGTATTACTATGAACTGAAGACAAGTGTAAAATAACCCATGAGAATGAAAGCCTTATGTAAGAAATTCTCTTTGAAACAAAGACATATGAAGTCAAATTTGATGAAAACTATTCATTTCATGAAGAGTGGTCAAATCTGTTGCATGAGAAACATCTTATTGATGAGCTATTGTTTGGTGATAAGAGAAGCTCATTTGCATACACAGATAAAATATTGAGTCAATTTTTATGGTGTGGAGCATGGAAGAAATCAAGTATTATTATGAACTGATATTGCAACATTCCATTGAGAATGAAATTAATGATTGTATCAAGAAATGGAAGCAAGCCACTTATAAGAAGTTGGAAGAATTTCCAAGCATTAAAGACAAACGCTTCGAAGAACCTACAAAAGTATTGAGGACAGAGAACAATAGTCAATTGTCAAGTTCCAAAATTAAGAAGAACAACTCCAAGATGACAATGAACCAAAACAGAGTCAAGATGAAACATATTTGGAGCACAAAACCAAGGAAGAGGCTCCATCTCCATCACTATCTAACAAGATGAAATTGTTAGAGTCAATTTGTAAGCCTAGCTAAGACTAATAACAAAAGGCATGTTGTTTATGTTATGTCTTGACATTGTATTAAATCCATTTCTCCATTAAGGGGGAGTGCTGGAGAATAATAGTGAAATACCATAGTTGGGAAATTGTTAGAACGGATTTCAATTGTAAGCTAGTTTAGTCTTTGAGTTGTTTTTGGATCCCCAAATTTAGCAAATTGTTAGAGACTATCCTAACCTATAAATTTGTATGCAATTTATCAAATTGAAAATAAAGTGTGTATGAGCATACTTGTGTGAGTTCTTGTGGCCTCACTGATAGTTGTATTATTCTCTCATTTTTAATTATGTTTAATCATTGTGCTAGCATTTTTTAATTCTAGTTTATATCAAATTTTGTAAAGATATAATGAAACTATGATGAAAAATATAAGAAAAATAAGTAATTTTTTCATTATACTTTGTAAAGTTAATAAATCATAAGAAAAATTATTTAAAATAAAATTCTATTCATTTTTCATATTTAATTTTTTTTATATTTTAACATAAAAAGATCGATATAAAGATTCATAAAAGAATTATATTCAAAACTTTGATTTTAATTTAAATATATCTTAATATGAAATGTGTGTATTCAGCTCTTAACAAATTTAATAAATTATATAAACCATTCAAATTTTAATTTAAAATTATATTTTTTTATTTAAAATAAAAAAACATTAATATTAGTAAAAAGATTTATAAAAAATATTATTTTATTTTGAAGATATTTTGATCTCTAGCAAATTTAATAATAAATGTTACCATATAACTTACTTATAATTTATAATAAATGTTACTATATAACTTACTTATAATTTATAATAAAGGTTACCATATAACTTTATATTATACTTATAATAAATGTTACTATATAACTTTACATAAAGTAAGGAAGAATTTTGAAAGTATCTTAAAATATATTCCATCATACAGTATCCTACACTCATGATACTACAAATTTAATAAATTATATAAACAATTTAAATTTCGATTTAAAATTCTAATTTTAGATTTTAAATAAAAATAATAATATAAAAATTTACTTACAAAATTAGATTTAAAACTTCAATTTTATTTTGGAAATATGTTAACCTCCAATTTATGTATTTAATTTTTAACCAATTCAATAAGTTAGATAAACCAAACTATTCAAATGTTAGATTTAGAATATAGTGTTTATGCCGCCGTGCCTTTCTCATATATAAATATAATATAACAGTAGAACATTACGTAAACTATTGTTTTAACACTTATCCATTTATTTTTTAATAGAAATTTGACACGTTTCTATAAAAATAAAAATAATTTCTAGGAAGTAATGTTTTTCATGTAAGAATATTTTATTAGTTTTAGGTCATGATGGCAATTTACAATGACAGAAAAGCTTAGGAAAGAAACCTGAACACCTAAAGCAAGGTGATGGCCATCGGCAATCATTTAGAACGTCCGATGTTTACGCGGACTTTAAAGTCACCCACCCATTTGTCTTTGACTCAATAAGAATGATTTTAGCCACGCCAGCTTTCCTACGTGTCCCGCTTACAACTAACGCTTAATCCATGAATCAGGACAGCTCACGTTTAAATCAACCGACCTGAAAAAGTGTATGAGTAATAATATGTGTTGCAGTAGTCACAATACCTCCAAATTCTCTGTTACCGGAAAGGTGCATGTTATTTATTGTGAGTAAAGACTATGTTTTTTTAAGTGAATATCACAAACTAGCTACTTCTTTATTTAAAAGATTATTTTATTGTTTTTAAATGAAACTCACTAGGATGAATTTCCCATGAGTTTTTTTTTAAGAGTGGTACTCTTCTGTTTTAAAATTGCATATGCATAAATATAAACAATACCTAAAAAGTATCATACTTATTTGAAATAAATATTCACATGATAAATCAAATATATTAGAGAAGAAACTATTTACAATATAATATAATATATTATAGTATTTATAAACCAATAGAGTATAAAATAGGTAGGATGATGGAAGGACAACACCAATATTCAAGGAAAAAAACAAAAAAATATGCACAACATATAAGTTTTAAATGATCTTTTCATTAGACACCAAAAGTATTAAGATAGATACACATTTGAAATCTCATGCTTGAATCATGCTCTTTGAGATTGCAATAATGTAATATTCTAAAATAGTTTTATGGGAATCTCTAAAATAATGTCTTCAAGGGATGGGGCTCCGATGGACCGGGAAATGAAAAGACCTTTTAGAGACAAGACGAATAATCAAGGATTTAGCCTGAGTTTCCAGATGACTTGGAAATAGAAGACTCATATCACTGGGAAATGGAAGACAATATGATAAATGATTGGAGAAGAATGATAATAAAGGGAGGAATAGGGTGTATGCTTGACTCACTATGATGGAATGTTCTTGGGAACCCATTACTTAATTGAAGGTGCCTCTTTACTAGATTCTTGTTTTGGTTGAGGTGGCATAACTGCAAACGTTTCATGTTGTCCTCGATCGATGATTTTGATTAAGGATTTTCTTAACCAATTTTCAACATATTCCTTCACGCGACCCAACTTTATCTCATGCCTTGTCTTTATTTCGAACAATTCATTCTCCATTTCTCTTAGGTCCATGCTTGATTGGTGCAACATGTCATCTACCTCATCATTTCTGTTGATGTACCTGACTCGCAACTTTTCCATTTCTTCATCATAGAAATCCATTGATTAGGTAATTGGTTGTCCCATGCAACTTTCAATACACTAAGTTGGTCTAACAATTGTTGTTTATATTAAAGTATTGTCTGTTAATAGACATGGGCCATCAAGTTCTTTTGTGAGATCAACAAACTTAAAGAATAAGTCACCTCTTTTGTTATTCAAAGCATCTAGTTCACTTATAATTTCACTTATAATTTCTCTCAGGTTTTGTCTTATCTTTAACCATCATACATTAATTTGTTTCATCTAGATATTTCAAGGAAGGTTTTTCTCTCTTATGTGGATATTTCTTAAGCTCAAACTTTGACCAAGAATGTACCCATAACATCCTTGTAGAAACCTTCAACATTCTCCATATTATTTTCAAGATATTCTTTAAAATGTGTAATCCTTGCTACAAAGTCGGTGCAGCTCCATGCAAGATCCCAAATTTCTTGAATCACATATATTATTTTCTATATCTTGTTTCCAACATATTTTCTTATTTCTTGCAACAAACTTGATGAACCTTTACATGTGTTGTTGTTTTTCGGGATATCTTCTAAAGTGAGTGTTGGTTGAATTGTATTCAAAGGTTTTAGAAATAAAATTCTTAGATTTAAAGATTCCTCTAATTGTTTTATTTTTTTGTTTTAATTCCAAATTTTACTTTTTAATGTTACTCACACACTATTTTAGTGCTTCTCTAGTTGCTTAACACAATTGTACATTTTTTTATGGTGCAATCCAGTCGAAATCAATTGTTGATTTCCATTTCTCATGTCTTCTCATTTTTTGTGTTCACTTTCTCAATTTACAATTTTTTGGATGCTCAATTGTAAGCCCCATGGTGTAAGGGTACAAAATCCTCTTCGAATATCTCTGGTTCCTGAGTGACGAGGGCTTCGGTGATTTCTTGGGTTTCCATCAGTCTTGCTTAGACCAACTAGGTTTTTCAACAAGCTTATCCAGATCCATAGCCAGTGGGATATCTTGGGTTTTAGGTATTCCTAACCATGTTTTTTATTTTTCCTTTTTTATTTTAGAAGAAGTATATACACTAAGATTTTTCATGGAAGAAGTATATACACTGAGATTTTTCACGATTTTTCTTTGGTGGATCCTTAGCACCGAGCTTTGTTCCTCTAAAAGGCTCTATACCAGACAAAAATTGGTTCCACTTTAAAATCAATACTATTTTCCCTCTGCAAATCTTCAAACACATGTCAATACACTATGGTTAAAACAAGATAGAGTTTCATATAAAATTTTAACTTTTGTTTCAAATTACTCAATTGAAATGAAAATTCACTAGAAATAATGTGGCCCAAATCTAAGATGACTAAGATGAAATTTTCATACATAAAAAACGCATGGAAAAATGAAGGACATAGATGATATTTATGGGAACAAAGGTCGGGGATTCCATGCCAATAATACAATAAAATAACCACACAAATTCCTTGTATGGGTATTTCAAGGAACTTACCTCAATTTTGGAAGCAATAATGTTATTATTATTTGAGTCAACCATATATTTACTAAGGAATTATTCACCTCCTTTGTGTTGTTTAGGAATTCATTAGCCTTTTTTCCCTTGACCTGCATGGTGGAAGTTTGATTATTCTCTTCTTACAGTTTTGAAATATATTATTGCTAGAACGCAACCAATAGGGGTTGTGCTTGAGTTCGATACCTGATTCATGTATTTCTCAACCAAAGTGAGAGCCTTGTAGTAGTTGTAGGTTCGTGACCACTAGAAATATTGATCTTTCACACACAAGATTATTTAGTGTATCAAGCAATGCTGTTTATTTTATGTGTTGTTGTAAACACGTTAAAAATAACAGAGAGAGATCATTTTATTTTATTTTAAATCCATATTGGAAATTCCATGGAAACTTTTTTATATTCATACATGTGATATAGCGTAACCCACTGATTTTCCACCGAGGACACCTAGAAGGTATGAAATTTTCAAGGTTTTTTAACATTTTCTAGCGTCTAGATTGCACCGAGGCCCTTTAAATATTTGTCCCATACAACCTTCCATCAATTAAAATGAAACTTTAAATAAAATTATAATGAAAAAAGGAGTCGTAAAGGGATGACACTAGTTTATCCTTCATCACGATTCGTCATGGTTGCTTTTCGCTCTTCCACCAGTTGGGCGAAATTTAAAAATGAGATGGGCCGCAAGAAACTTCCCGGCACAGAAAAACAGATCACCCAAATGAACAGTGTAAAATGGACAATATCAAACGTTTCCATTGGTGTCATAGTCGAACACAGACAATCCACACCCACCCAAAAGATACCAGTGTTTGCATACTGATGACTCTTATAGCTCAAAGCATACTTGAAAATTCTTCTAATTCAAAGTACTCGCTAATATATAGTTACTTGAGAGCTCTTCTAATTCAAAGCACTCGGTAATATATAGTTATGTAAGCTTTTTCTAGATGGCTCCAACCCTCACATATATCTGAGTTCTAGATGGCTCCAACCCTCACATATATCCGAGGGCAATACTCCCAACGATACCAATGTCACCTCCAATGATACCAATGTTTCCATACTTATATCTTTTAACTTGACCACCCACCCACCAATGTTTCCATACTCGACATCTCTTGTAACTTAGACCAACCACTTAGCATTCGAATATTGGTGAATTGTGCCAAGTCTTGTATGTTCTTTAGTTGCACAAATATGTTCGCCCACAACTCCTCAACAAATCCTCCAAACATATCGAAAACTGCACATATATTTGCAAAAACTAAATGTTCAGACGTTTCAACCATAAGAATCTAGGCTTATCAAATTATTGAACTTGGTAAGAAATAAAGTCAAAAGAATTCTCAACAAATGTAGTGAAATATTTGTTTTTATGACTATTTAAAATTATACCCAAAGATACAGATCCTACTCTATTTTCTCTTTAAGAAACTTCTACTTCTACTCTGAAACAATCCTCATCTAAACATTTCAATACCACCTCTGCTATTGTTTTTTTATTAAACGTGTCATAGATTTCATGGTATTCATTTTCTTTCAGTAAAGTTCCACTTTAAACAGGTGGAATATCTTATCAAGATGAGGTTGGCAAGGGCTTTGTGAATAAATTTTCTAGAACGTGACCAATTTTTTTTCTCTAAAACCAAAATCAGAATAGGTCTAGCAAAATCAACCACTTCCAACGCAAAGGACATCTAGTTTGCAAACTATATCTTCTAAGTTTGTAGCTTACTCTAGTCAATTTTATTTTTAATCGTGTTTTACTTGTTATCTGTACTTTCTCAAGAGAAAAATCCGCACATCACAAGTTAAATGTAAGTACAATTAGAATATGAAAATAGAATTTAATTAAAGCCTATAAATGGCCAACTATAAAAGGGACTAAACAAGAATCTAGCATGTAAGTTAAACCAAGAAGGGAATTCTTGATACATATCCATAGCCACACTATCTCTGAACTCATATGGACTTGCCTATAAAAAAGAAAGAGGAAGCAAACTTATATGTGTTTATAAACCAAATCAAATAAATTGTCTCTATGTCCGATGTCGAATCCTGGGTCTTTCGAGGATTTCCGAAACTCTAAAAACAAAACTAGTTTCTTCAATATTTTGCTTCCATCTTCCAAACGGCTCTCTATCAAACTCTGCAGAAACGAAATTTGGGCCTCCTCTTCTGATCCAACAAGCCTTTAAAGTTGAAATCATAGTTCAACATGTTAGTGCAAGCTTTCCATCATTCATAAGTCTCTCTCTCTCTCTCTCTCTCTCTCTCTCTCTATATATATATATATATATATATTTGTGGGGGTAAGATAGATATTTACCAAATGTCACGATAGGAATGAATAGTTTCAAAATCAAGACCTAGGATTTCGTTATTTGTGATGAAATGTTTCCCCACAAAGGAGCATGGATTGTTCTCTCTTTTGGACTCCTCATAAAATCCTTCTAACCCAACCTACAGAATATGGTTTCCATCAATGTATTTGACATGTCTAGCCATCTCCTCTATCCATTCCTCTTTTCTCATCACATCTAAAGAACTACCATTTTTACTCATAACAGTTGCACACAAACATTATCAAAATAATTAGTTAATAGAAAAGGAAATTATTAACAAAACCCAAACAAACTAGGAACCTAAAAGAGCTACTAACTGTGATGTTCAATCATTAAAACGAGATCTTAAAACAAAGCATCCTTCATTGGGTCTCTGATTACATTTGTTTTCCATTTTCCAATTTTGACTCAAAGACTAAAGCTGTTGTCTGACCTGGATGGTCCTACTCGAAGGGTCACTTTCACAACAAGGTTCATTCATGAGCTCCCAATAAAATATTGTAGGGTCATCTTTGTAGGCTCCTCCAATAATTTTATTCACTCTAGTTAATACAGTTTGTAGGAAAATGCATTGTTGAATGCAGATTTCATTAGTTTTTTTGTGTGTATATCTATTCTATACAAATTGGTCTATGTATGTGTATATATAAAACGAAATAAATGTACGCATCTAATGAGTCAGAGACAAACATTTATACACTTTGTTACCTTAACATGGTTCTTATAGTAGCCTTTAAAAGTGGGATTGTTGAAGAAATCATCCTAGGAGTTGATATTGTGTCTAGAATATTGAGCGCATTGTACATATTGGGCCTTTCCTCCAAACTTCAAAAAATTGTTCGCTAGGATAAATATTAGTCAAATACCATACTTGTTGGCCTCAGAGACCAAAAATTCATTGTATTCCATATACCAACATAACAATAAGGGAAGATTGTTGATATATATGATACTCTCCTTCATTATCGACTTACCCAAATGCTACCCACTATTGTTACCCATGACCCAATTTCCTCCATCTCTTGAACCAACATACTCATGGACACTCACCAGACTCACACAGATCCATTACCATCCCTAGGCCATTGTTTGGATCCTCTCGAGGAATATTCCATTCAAAACAAAAAAAAATGCCCCTACTTAGAATCATTTTAGTGCCAAAATTAGATGCCAATATTGAGGGGCTAAGTCCTCCACCTGGGCATCTTGCAGGTGGTTGTGATTCAAGCCAATAGATTCCAGTCTCAACACCTGCATGCGCCCTCACCACATGGTTTCTCTCACCGGACACTTGCTTACAAGTCTGAGAACGTTCCTAGGTTTTCACCATGTGTTTTCACTCATTACCATCAAAATAGGTTCTAAATACAAATTTCAACCTCCAAAATAAGTTCATGATACAAATGTCAGAAGTTTGAATTAATGGTTTGGATTTAAAAATAATATTTAATATATGTATATTCGGTAGTAGTGTCATTGCATTTATTTTTTAAGAATATAGTTATGATACATTATCTCATTAGATTTGTTACGTTGCCATGCTGGAGTTTATTTAAATTTGGAATATGTTCTTCATGAACGCTAGAGTTTCTAATGATGCCTAGATCATCAATATTTTGTTCATTGTATGAATAATAACATGTGTTGCAATAGTCACACGACCTCCAAATTATCTATTACCGGAAAGGTGCATGTTATTCATTGTGATCAAAGAGTATGTTTTTTTAAGTGAATATCACAAACTAGCTACTTCTTTATTTAAACGACTATTTTATTGTCTTTAAATGAAACTCAAACTCACTAGGATGAATTTTCCATGAGTTTTTTTAAGAGGTGGTACTACTCTATTTTAAAATTGTGTGTGCATAAATATAAACAATACCTGAGAAGGATCATACTTATTTGAAATAAATATTCACATGCAAAATCAAGTATTTTATGGAAGAAACTGTTTACAATATACTATAGTACTCATAAACCAATAAAGTATAAAAATAGGTAGGATGATGGAAGGACAATACCAATATTCAATGAAAAGAAGCAATAAAATATGGACATCATATGAGCCTTAAATGATCATTTCATTAGACACCAAAAATATTATGATAGATACACATTTGAAATCTCATGCTTGAATCAAACTCTTTGAGATTGCAATAATGTAATATCCTAAAATACTTCTCAGGGAACCTCTAAAATAATGTCTTTCATGGACGAGGCTCCGACAGACCATGAAATGAAAATACCTTTTAGAGACAAGAAGAATAATCAAGGATTTAGCCTAAGTTTCCAGATGACTTGGAAATATAAGACTCAGATGACTAGGAAATGGAAGACAATATCATAAATGATTGGAGAAGAATGATAATAAGGGGAGGAATAGGGTGTATGCTTGACTCACTATGATGGAAAGTTCTTGGGAACCCATTACTTACTTGAAGGCACCTCTTTAGTAGATTCTTGTTGTGGTTGACGTCGCATACCTCCAACCGTTTCATGTTGTTCTGGATCGATGATTTTGATTAAGTATTTTCTTAACCAATTTTCAACATGTTCCCTCACTGGGCCCACCTTTATCTCATGCCTTGTCTTTATTTAGAACAATTCATTCTCCATTTCTCTTAGGTCCATGCTTGATTGGTGCAACATGTCATATACCTCATCATTTATATTGATTTACCGCACTAGCAACCTTTCGATTTCTTCCTCATAGAATTCTATTGATTAGATAACTCTTTTTCCCATGCAACTTTCAATACACTAAGTTGGTTTAACAATTGTTGTTTATACTAAAGTATTGTATCCATTAATATACATGGGTCGTCAAGTTCTTTTGTCAGATCAACAAACTTATAGAATAAGTCACCTCTTTTTTTATTCAAAGCATCTAGTTCACTTATAATTTCTCTCAAGTTTTGTGTTATCTTTAACCATCATACATTAATTTGTTTCATCTAGATATTTCAAGGAAGGTTTTTCTCTCTTATCTGGATATTTCTTAATCTTAAACTTTGGCCGAGAATGCACCCATAGAATTCTTGTAGAAACCTTCAACGTTCTCCAGATTCTTTTCAAGGTATTATTTAAAATGTGTAATCCTTGCGGCATAGTTGGTGGAGCTCTGTGTAAGCGCCCAAATTTCTTGAATCACATCTATTCTTTTCTATATATATTTTGCAACATATTTTCTTATAGCTTGCAACAAACTTGATGAAACTTAAAATTGTGAAATTTAAAAATGACAGAAAAGAATGTGACGACCTGCAAGAAACTTCCCGACATAGAAAAACAGATCACCCAAATGAACAATGTAAAATGGACAATATCATACATTTCCATTGGCGTCATAGTCGAATACCGACAATCCACGCCCACCCAACAAAGAATGTTGTTATGCTGCGTTTTCTATTTGGTAAGTTTGTGTTCTTCGATCGATCTGTTCTCTATAAAATATTTGGAAAACCGTAGCATATGTGCGTAGTGGCCGGAAAGTGCTACTGTATGGGAGTATCCAGTCACATCAATTGAAAGTCAACTCTATCAAATTTCGAACATCGCATCCATACACTTTCTAATATGGCAGGTTGTTATTTATGAGGGTCATTGCCTCACTCTATCATTCTATACAACTTTGACCTTCAATTAGTTTGGAGTTTGAATTTAAACATTTTTCT
>JZKD02S0510970.1:133660-165352 GCA_000966675.3 Picea glauca | reverse complement strand
CCGCATGTCAATTATGTGGCGTTGTCTCCCATGACCTCAACTTCTAACGATTTGGATCCGGTAGTTGACATGGTGATCTCTTCGGTAGGGTTATTGGAGCCTGATCTCCTTACCCTTGTCATGACCCTTGACATGTGTTCCTTCCAGAGTGATTCTCTTCCATCTGACGAAGATCTCTTGGAAGCCATGACTGATTTTTATCCTTTGACATGGTATCCTTCTAGAACATTATCCTCTTGGAAGCCATGATCAAGAAGCAACCACGAGCATAGTTTCTCTTATCTGTGGCAAGCTCGTTAAAAAATGAAACAGAGGCCACTAGATTTCATGCTCGGGGGGCATAACGAGCATAGTTTCTCTTCTTTGTGGCAAGCTCATTAAAAAATGAAACAGAGGCCTTGAGCATAGTTTTCCTCTCTGTAGCAAGCTCATTAAAAAATGAAACAACAATCTGGGGATCGAACCTGAAACCTTGAGCATAGTTCTTTTCCTGTGTCAAGCTCATTAAAAAATGAAACAATCACCTCTCCCTTCAAGTTGAGTCTTTCGCTAGATCTCGTAGATGTCGAGTCAAGTCTTTCGTTAGGTCTCGTTTTTGAACCTTCATTTCATCCACCTGTATCCTTTTTCTCCATCTATCACAGAAATTGGTGACAACCTCAAAGTCGGTTAATGAATTGAAGCTTGGGGGGGGCATGTCTCTAGCCTTTGATGATCATTCTGGAGTCAAGTCACCATCTTTCAAGATGGGGGCATACCGAGCTTAGTCTTTGTTCTTTCTCGTGCTCGTAAATACATGAGAATGCAATTGGGTAAACTTTTATCTCTTTTTCGGGCCTGTACGGATACGAACATACAAAAAAGGAACCCCCTTGGAGTCTCCTTTAAACCCTTTTCAGACTTTCTAAACATGAAAAGATTGTCGAGTGACCTTGCTTCCTTTCACACTCGTTAAAAGGTTAGAAAGGGCGTCTCGTGAGCGATAGTTTAACCCTTTTTCAGTCTCGTCGGACTACTATACGAAAAAGGAACTGAGAGAGTTCTCTTTTAAGTGTTTTTCCAAACTCTATAATCTTGAAAAAACTTCAAGTTTTCTACCTTTGGACTCGTTAAAGAACACATTGACAGACCCATATGGGACCGAACCCTTACTTCTTCCAGTTCGTTAAACAAAGAAAGCGGAACTTACCAAAGGTGAGTTATATCGAGCATGTGTTATCCTCCTCGAGCTCATTAAATTAAAATGAGGTACTCATCTATCTGGATGGGGGAAAAAATTGAAAGGAGCAAGCTGATCAGTCTCTTGAGAACATCATCCAGCATTTCTTAGAGTCGCCCTTGAACACGACACTTTGTCATTTTACACATATCATAATCCGCTGAACCTCTGCACTGAGCCAATCCTTTGAGTTTCCTTTCACTCCTTTGAGTCACCCGACGCAAGTCACGGTACCCACTGCATAGTTTTGGTCCATGTCATGTTTTGTTGCCGTGCCTCAGTGTTCAAGGGAAGTATCTGTCTCGAGAGTCAACCATCCCAAGTATCTTGCCTCAAAACCTGTGTCAGTCCATGTCCGTCGACCAATTACATCTCTATGACCATTTCATGTCGTTGATGGGGGATACATCAAGGCCCTCCCTCGACGAGTCTATTCCTGTCGAATTCAACACATTATCCGGGAAATAGACTTATAAACTAATTAGTACTTTGGGACCTGCATTCCTCAATGACAGACCTCCTCACATTCGACAGTGGGTTTACATCATTGACCTCTGATCGAATGATTCCATGAGTGTTCGACCTCAGCTCATTTATTCACATTCGCTGGAATGTACTATGGTACCTTGGGAATCATTGACATTAATGATGATCTCCCTCGCACTTGTTAACGGTTCATGCTATTGACCGGTAATCAAGTGGTTTCTGCCATGTTCGACGTCAATACATTCATTCACATGGTCGGATTCGTATCATATTGGGATTGGTAAGAAGACCCTGGGTTGAGTATTAATTTGACACATACTTTGCCCAGGATATGAAGGAGTTTTGATTGGACAAGAACACATATACTGTCACATAGATCCACTTTGTATTGGTCGTGGCTATGTCTTGTCATCTCATAGATCCACTGTGTATTCTTCGTGGCTACGATCAGTCTGAGTCATCAGAGTATAGATCCACATTGTATCTTTGGTGGCTATACCCTTTTATCAATACAATTATGGATCCGCAGTGTATTTTATGGCGGCCATATCCTGTTGAGTCTTGAATCATCCAAGCATAGGTATGCCTTCCTTGGGTTTTGAAATATGTCATGATATTTGTTGGATGTTTGTGTGCAGCTTCCGTCAGGATCTCCGAGTCTGTACCCTTGCTTGAGCATCTACAAAGTATTTCAGTTATCATTTGGCATCTTCTAACTTCATACTTTGGGCGGAATTCTGTTACACGTCAAAATTGCTCAGCTGGATAAGTGTCGCATTATCCCTCTCAATTGTCATAAGTGTCGCATCAACTTTTGCAAGTGTCGCAAGTTGGTCACAAGTGTCACAAAAGGTGTTCAGACATAATGCTATGATAACGACACTAAGGAGGCATTCATAACATATCATATGACTGATTTGAAGGAAGAGAACTGGTCTACTGAAGACAAACAACTCTTGACACCTGAAAGGAACTCTGAAATAAAGGTTTGGAGGGGGAACGCTCCCCTACTTCATCTCCAGAAGCATTGGCGCTCCCCTATAATGCTTCAGGGAGCGTTATAATGCTCCCAGCCCCTTTTGGAGGAGCGCTTCTCATATTGAGAGCATTAGCGCTTCCCCAAGGCTTACAAAGGAGTGTTACAACGCTCTGGTGCCCCTTCTGAAGGAGCGCTCCCTAATCTGGGTCAGTTGTTAGCTCGTTGAGGAGAATGAGGAAAGGATCTTTCGAGATTAGGAGGCAGTTGTGCTTGAATTCTTGGTTTCATCAACAGATCCCTAATCTAAGGAGAAGGTTCCCAACTTTTTCTACAGATAACTAAAGAGTTTAAGCTCCTATTAACTTATATAAACAGGCTCTATGATGGTGGAAAGGGGGAAGAATTGAATATATGAAACTTATGATCTTGGAGGAAATTGACAGTCAGCCAAAGGAGAGTGATCAGTGAAGCTGTTGTTATCCAGATTGTGGATCTTTCAGGAAAGGTTTAGATTAAGGGGACTTGACGAATCTGTCGCATTCGCATCTACGATTGTAAGTACTGCTGTCGTTATTCTCATTAATATGACACGCTTGGCCTGTTTCTTTCTAGTTTGTGTCTGATGTTACATGAACTTATCATTTAGTGATAGATCTATTTTCAAGATAATATCAATAGAGTAGGAAGTGGTCGTATCTTGTTTTATCCGCAGAACTCCACGAGGAGCAAAAGATTGGAGCGCAACTCGGAGCGTGCAGGGACTCGATAACAGGTACTTCTATCATCCTTCGTTCTCATGTGTTAGTTTAGATAGATTCGAAAGAAAGTCAGTGTCCATGATAAGCATTTTTTTGTCTAGGGTTAAGGTCAAGCTCTAGAGGTGATCTACCTATCCGCAGGGAGATTTTCCTACAACACTCATACTCGACGAAGATATCGTCACTAGTACCAGGGCTGAAAAGATCTCGTATCCGAATGTGAGGAAACCAAAAAGGATCTTGACCTTCAGGGCCTATGAGTGGTCCAACTGGTACTCCAGAAGTTTCAATAATAATATTTCCGGAAGAATTTACCCGAAGAATATGTCTCTCAGAACCGTGAGGAATTCAAGAAGTCTCTAAAGAATCAGAACCTTCCACTCATGGAGTGGCGGTGTCTTGGACCTTACTCTATTGAGGAGAGTCCTCTAGTGCGTTGGTAGGCAAGGGTTGAGAACCTCCCAAATCTTTTGGGGGTAGTCCTTGCATTCTATGTGAGTGGTGTGGAGGGTCAATGTTGTCGGAGCTAAAAATTTTACACAAGAAACTCAATGGCGAACTTATGGAAACAAACAAAAAGTGCTAGTAAAATCTAGGAATCAAAACCAATCAAACAACACCTTCCTATTCTGAATTTACTAGTTGGTGATGAAATCCAACGTCATGAAATCGAGACAAGAAGGGTCTGGGCTAGGGTGGATAAGTTACGTTGACGACCTGCTTAACGGACTTACACCCTAGTGCAAGATCCCACACATAATCATGGGTATACCCTCCAAGGAGACCGAGTGAGTCTGGCCAACATTGATTCCAGGTACTGTGAAGACTTACCTCTCCACAGTCACCTTGTGTAAGACTCTAAGAATATAGGATACTAAAGTTACCACAAACAACAATGATTCCTGGGGAAATAGTCGACAGTCTGATCCACATGCAAGGGCAGGATATCTATCCTGAAATCAACTTGAGAGGCTTCCACTCATCATTGTGGGTATACGTTCAAGTGACCCCCATAATACGTGAAATCTCTACACTGATATCAACAAAGAAGGGTGAGTAACTCTGTTAATCTCAATGCGACCTGAGGTTTGACCCTTGTGTGAGAAGGGCTTCCCAGGACAAAATGTTGCAAATGTAATTTGACACTCCCTATCACAAGATGCTATTGTGTGTTTTGTGCTTTGGAGAGTGTGTCTCACTGCCTAATCCAATGCTCTAGCCTAGCTAATGTTGGTGTAAAAGGGCCCTAGAAAAAATTACTAGTTGAATTTTAGAGTTTTGCAATATTATTAAAGGTTGTTGTGACTCAAGAGGGAGACGAGAATGAAGCCAATGTTGTATGAGACTTTGACCCAATAACGTGTAAATAGAAAGGAATGATCAAACTTTCATTTGATGAATTCTATCTAAAGTAGGGAGAAAGAGTTTTTCTAGAACAATGCAAACTATGATGTACATTTTCCTTTTTGAATGTAGTACCAAACAAGCATTAACAATGTAACTTCACTATTCATTCTCTTTCAATATTTCAACGCCAATATTTTCTAAATAAATGATTTCTTAAAGGACTTAAAAGACTTTAATTTTATTTTTTTTAGAAACCAAAAACAAGGATGGAACTAAGAAAGGGTGAGCAACTGATGAAAATAAACTACTCAACAAACACCCAAATCGATCTTTCAGTGGAGATAAAAATAAAAATTGACAAGAAAATGTCTCTTCAAATATGAACAAGAAATGTTTTTCTAATCATCAAGTGATCCATAAGATCCAATCAACTTATAAATCCAAACCCAAAACAATAGCTTTTATCGAGAAAGCACTCGAACTCAAATCCAGAGATTATATCCTTGTCGAAAAAAACAAAGATTGAAAAAGGATCAAAAGAGAGGTGTTTGATCTCCGAAATAAATCAAGATCAAGTTGAATCAATCAGAAGCATTCAAGAAATGGTATAAAAAATATTTTTCCAGCTAACTAAAGAAAAAACTAGGCAATAGTAAAGGTCAAGACCCAATCCAAAAAGTTTTCAAATTCCGTTGCGGGCAGGCAGTATAATGTAGTGCGGAAAAGGGTGATTTCCGCAGGCCAATAGTCATGCAGGTCGTGGAAATCCCACACTAAAAAAAACCACCAGGGTGCGAAAATGGAAGGTTTCCGCGGGCTACCAATAGGGTGCAGTGCGTACGCATTTCATAAAATAGAAAATTTTGGAAAAAACAAAAAGTGTCTCAGGAAAATTTTAAACCTAGTGAGTCTAATTGAATCTCCCACAGACTCATAGATTGAAATAGAATGTAAAATATAGGCTATAATCAAATGGCCAATGAAAAAGCACAATCAAGTTGTACTTTCCCTAGTGGATTCACCAATTTTGTTAATGGGTAATTTGGTAGATGCAGACATGAACTAATCCCCCTAGATCCACCTGGATCTAGAACAAAACAATACAAAACAATATGCTTTCCCTAGATTACGATCATTGAATCTAATTACCAAAGGAGGAATAGATAATGTACCTTATGAATTGCTCCCTTATGTCGTTGTTGATCCTGTTTTTCTCCAATGCTCCTGCAAGATTAGATCTATAATAACACAAATCAAACAACATGAAAGAAACAATAGAGAAATTCAATGACGACCTAAACATGTGATCAAGGAGTCATGTAATAAAATATCATTCATTTTATGGGAAAGAGACATGCCACCATATTATATTAATGAAGGTAGAAGATACAACCAAATTTCCTTGATGTCACAAGTTCATTTTTAGTGGCCCTTTGTTCTGACACACACATACATTTTCTTCGATATTTGCATGAATATTCCTCTAAAAAACGTGGTAGATGAATGGAGATCTCAAGCATCATTTGAAATAGGATTCTTCACACAGAATTCTATTCTTTCTTTAGTCTCTATGCTTCTTTATGCTTGTACCTCTAACCTTCTCCATGAGAAGCCTATCATTATATAGGAGGAGATAAAGTGGTTAAAGAGATGAGGATGATCCCACCAAATCAGAGAAGTCAGTAGGATTGTAACCACACGGACGCCACTTCATATTTCCAAAAGATTCCACTTCTAGAAGTTGCTAGAACTTCTTTCCTCTTTTAGTTTTAAAGCATCGTCGCGACCTTCCTATATATTAGCCTATGGAAATCCTATGGACTGGATATAGTAAAGCATGTAGGAATTATGGATTTCCGCATTGTGTAAAGGGAGTTTCTCGTGGCGACCTTTCAAAAAAGCATTTTGCAAGGGTGGAAAGAGGTCGCTTTTCTAAGGAAAAGATTATATTGGGAACCTGAACACACGTTTATGTAATAATCATCATGGTGACCAAAATAATGTGTAACACCATGCTATGGCATGGGAACAATGTAAATGTATTATGTTTTAAACTATCAATGACTAACTGTGGGGGTGAAGCCTCGAAGTACTGGCCATGATATCACTAGAGGAAAGAATGGGAAAACTATAGAGAGGGTTCATTATGACAAATGACCCCAAATTTTCCCTTTGATGAGGATAATAAACCTCCTTTGGTTCCCAAGGAGGAATCAATTAATGAAGAAAGGACTGGTGTTTGAACCATCAACCACCCCATGAATGGAAGCATGGTCTGACTAAAGAATGTCATCCCGAAGTATTGCAGGGTCTGGCAAACAAGGCTGACCCAAGTTCCCTTCTGACATAAGGAACATGATAGGTCTAGAACTATCCTGGGAAAAGATATATATATAATAGAGACAAGGAAAAACATAGATAGATAGAGAAGATAGTGTGCTTATCTCTCCAGCGGATGATCAATAGAAGGCCGTGAGCTTGATGTTGAGTGAGCATCTGATAAACCTTTCCAAGGCCATGAGAGAGAAAGAGATCTCTGAGATTTTGTAGAGAATAGAACTCGAGTAGAAGCTGAAATAGAGAAAGCATCCCTGAGAAAATACGAGAGTTCCCTAGTGATATCATGGCTTGGCACGGGGGTGGCCAGAGTGCTAAGAATGAATGCCTATGAGCCTGTGGTTGGGTGGAGAGGCGAACACCCATAGTTAGTTAGTTGGTTGTAACTGATAATAGATAAGTATTCTCATATCTTGTGTAATTGGACTGTAACTGTAGATTAAAGTTGGATATCCTATGAATTTTTCAGGGATGTGCATGTTTTCTTAATGGTTATACTGTATCCCTTTTATTTATCCTTCATTGTGTATTTATGAAAGTAAGAAATTATATGGTTTGAACATGACTTGTACTCATAAATTATTAAGCCCTATGGTGGATTAAGCTAGAGAAATGAACTGTGAGTTTTTTGACCTTAGGTAGAATTTGACCTGTGCATGTCGACACTCCTAGTTGTTTTGAGTCCCTTGGAGGAAGGAGTCTGTTAAAGCTCAGGAGAGATAGTGCATGTATGCACAGGCTCTCTGGGAGGCGAGAAGAGACCAAGAAAATTTAAGTTCTAGAGTGATGAATGAGTTCAAGGGGTGTGTGGAAGATCCCTCTAATTGTTAAGAACAAGATAAATAGCACAAAGTGCCTAAGTAATTTACAGCTGACGAAGCCCAGGAAGAATAGGGGGATTCAAGCCTTGAAAGGGAAGATTCTTTCGTTTGAAATATGAATGGATGAGATTAGTTTGGGAGGAGCTCGACGAATTGGGTATATTTTTCATGGAGGAGGTGAATCCCCTGAAGTCCCTAAGTCGTGAATTTAATTTGGGCCATAGATCTGATGATTCCAAGGAGCTATCTCGATCGTCGGATCTACACTATATTAAGTCTGGCATTGACCATTTCAGGACCACATGGATTTTGTAATGTCAATACCTCTTGAAGACCAGAGTCAGGACATGTCATTACAAAAAGGACCCTTCTCTACCATCCATCATAAAGGAAATGTGGCATCAGATCCTGTACTATGGAGGTTTAACACACCGAAAGGAAGTAGGTGTAAAAGGTTGAATACTCCTGAAGTCGCAGGGAGCCAAAGGAGATATGAACTGTCCATCAACTGAGACGTGTGTCAGTATATCGTTAACATCGAAGGAGAGCCACTCTGAAGGATCTGAATCTTGGTGCTTCTAAAACCCCCAAAGCCCGAAGTAGCGAAGCACATATCAGTCATTCGTCAGTCAGAGACACATGGATAGAGATCTGACATTTCAAAGGAGTGAGAGAAGAAGGGTGGAAAGAATCTCAAAGAGTCAAGAGTCGGAATAGATTTGATCCATCCATTAGTAAGGACAGGTGTCTCCATATCCCGCAAGTCAGAGATGTAGTACTCTGGAAGAGTTGAAGAGTGGAGGTTTGAGGATTCCCGAAGGTCGGAGTCCCGAAGTCACCCCAACCCTTCATTGGAAAAAGGATGCATGGAGGAAGATCTGCCACTTCATAGAAAAGTTACTCTGGGAGAAAATTAGAGTTTTTTAGAGAAAGAACTACCGAAGGTTGGAGCATTGGAGTTCATCGGAGTTGTCTATCAGCAAAGGATAGGTGTCAACAAATCCTTCATTTCAGAGGATAACCACTTTGGAGAAAATGGGGTCGTGTGGATGGAGAACTATCGAAGGCGAAAGCCTCAGCGTCCATCATGATCATTGAATAGAGGAGGGTGTGTGTCAACATGTCTGGCACTCTATAAGGATTTAAATTCATAGTTTTTCATTTGTGAGTACTTTGGAATTCTCTGAAGCATGAAGTCCCAAAGTAAATCCGAACCGTTGATGTTCTGTGGAAGTGTGGTGTAAGATCACCTAGTCTAGAGACTTATCACTTTGGAAGACTTGAGTAGAGGTGTTTTGGAATTATCCCAAGCCCAGAGGCTTGAACTAATCATGGGACATTGATCTTGATAGAGAACGAGGACCGTTGATCCCCGTGCCATACCCAAAATTCACGGATTCGACAGTTTGGGAGATTTGTGGTGTCATAAGTTGAAAATGTAAGGAGGCCGAAGCTCCGAAGCACCGAGATATGCATGTGTTGTATTTTCACCTGGTAATAGACCGGGGTCATATGCGATTGTAGACAGAAGGAAGGGGTTAGGCCTGGAATTCAAATCTAAAGGTTGAACGCCGAATTCTTCGCTAGCTTGTGAGTTAGTCAAGGATCAAGCCCAGACATTGGATTGGTTGGTGGATGGATCTCTGTCATAGATTTAGGAATGTTGGAAGCTCTTTGATATCGAATAAATTATAATGATTCATATTGAGTCAGATCCATATTTAATCCATGTGGCCCCGACCAATGAACACCTAAGGAGCTTGGGCGAGGTATATCTGCCAGTTCTGAGCTTGGTTTTGAGCACGGAGGCAGTGGTTGGAAATATCTAGATGAGTAGGATGTGATAGAGAACCCAGATGTAGGATTTGATTAATTAAGGAGAATGAAGTATTGGCACCCCCACCATGGGTGTGTTACAAATTGGTATTAGAGAATGACAAAAAAACTTGGCCTGCTTGGGCTCATGCATGAGTCGTATGAGAACATTTTTGAAGTACTTTAAGGATGTATATTAAAATACAGTTGGGATTTTACCCAACGAGATTGAATCATGCTAGTTTGTGGTAAATAAAGCCTATCATTTGTTTGGAAAATGATAATCAATCCTATAGGAGTAGGATTATGTTGATGGACACTAATAGCAAGACTTGGATGTGAACGGATGGAAAGGATTTGTAGGAGTAATAATGAATTCTTTAATGAAGGGATAAAACTTGTATATGTGTATAAACCCTCATGATCAGAGGAATGGGTCTGGTGACCATTCCTTGAAAAGGGAGAGCATGCACAACTCTAGGGTTTCGAAGGGAACTCAGAAACGAATTTTGTTCTAGGTACAAGAATTGATGGGAAGTATTTTTCTAATCAAGATGATAAACGAAATTGTAGAAATATAGAGTGATTGAGTTAGAAATCACAACAACCTCCCTTGCTTGCTGGATAGGAAACTAATCTGCCAGAGTTCTTATGGGAGGAGAAGAGTGGCCTCTATCCCTAATAGTTGTTGAACAGAAGCAAGAATCCTAGGTGTAATGGTCAAGACTGATATTGACCTAAAGACACCCTGGATTTCTGAACTAGGATACTTAGTAAGTAACATAACTCAAAATTGCATTTGGGCCTTAAGCGAATAGTCCAATTTTTATTAGACATTAAAAACGTATTATAATTAAGGTAGAATGGTTTATTAAATGTTGATCCTGAAGGTGGTAAAGGAAGTGTTGGGGCACTTCTAGAAGCTAATGGGTCAAAATGACATCCACTAGAGGATGGTGGCCATACAAATATAGTTGGACCCTAGTAAAGGGAAACATAGTTATGACTATGCATGTTAAAATGCCAAGTGGATATCGTGTGAATGACTGCAAGATCTCTCCTGAGAGGGAAGCTTAGTGTTGAGTGTTCCTACGAGGCTTGTCATAAGGAGGACAACAATATCCTTGGAGGAGGATTTGGAAGTCGGATAGGTCCTGTGTAAATGATGCACATGCATGATGTAAGGGTATATGTATACTAACGACACAATATAGTTTCCTTGATGAGTGATATGTAAGGCAATAATTGCACTTTCCAATATTAAGTGAATACCATTCATGCAGAGTTGACTCCATTTTTAATGAGTCATGAAAGTTTTTTTTTGAATGATAGCTTAAGGGGGAATGTGCTTCATTCCCTCAGGAAAGATGAGTATAAATAAATGAAAGAGTAAATGATCAAGGATGGTTTGTTGTCAGGATAAGAGGCAAATGATTCTTCCTTCCAGGGTCACATGAGAATGATTGTGAACGATCATGAGTTGATTGGTTTTAAAATAGAGATGTAGGTGGGCTATGAAATATACCTATGGCAGCTACACAGAGGCTTATGAATATGCATATGGTTAATCACATCATGGATGTAAGTTAACAAAACTAGAATATGTGTGGGTACATAATTTGTATGCATGACAAAGATGCATGTTTATATTCCTTATGAAATATTGGGTACATAACTAAATCTAACTCAAGGTTGAGGCCATCATAGATAGTGATGGATATGCAATAATTAAGTTTGATGTTGATGGAGTTCCCCTTGAGAGAACTATGTGAAAACTCTGTCAGGAGGAAAAAATCACAACCTTAATAATTGTTGAGAACTAAGCAGTGAGTTACAAACTTATATATATAAGAATCCTCCATTACATTTTGAAAGCATCATATAATGAATAGAAGACTAAAGAATGGATAAATGAGTACGTTTGATTGAATAGGATTGGTTAAAACCATGTTAAGGAAAGGAAGTAGGATGCCTCAGATACGCAAGTAGAGTATGCTTCACGAAGAAGACCCTGATCGAATCAGGATACTCAAGAGCCTGATAGAGGAGATGAATGTGAGCCACTCATCAGAGGGAACACCGATCGCAGTCATCAAATCGAATGCAATATCCACTGGAGTTGAAGGATCAAATACCATTCATTTGATTTGATCGACGTTTGGGGATTATTGCACAATGCGAAGGTGAAATTAACAGACATTCTTATTCATGGCCTGCAATCCACCAACGTTGTTGATCTCGTCATGGTGGAATATCAATGACCACTATTAGACAAAGTCAGGTGAACATTCTCCAGATTGGGCCCCACAATTAGTGTGAACTGTCAATCTCTGAACATCGATCGATGGGTGGGTATCATTGTGGAGCGTGAACGTGAAATTAACGAACGTACTAGTTCATGGCCTGCAATCAACCAACGTCATTGATCTCATCGGGGCGAAGAATCAAGGACCACAATGAAAATATTTGAGTAATAAATTTTTAAATTGTGGAGATTGAACTCTCTGATAAAGAGATAACATATTGGGATTCCAAAATCATTGTGAACTGTCGATCTCTGAATGATCGATGGAAGAAACTGCAAGGAACCCACACATTAATGTCACGTAAAATGCATACTATAATTGGGTTCTGTGGTTTATTTTAGCTTATCGAAGGTCTGTATCATCCTAAATTCCTGGTCAAACACTTATGTGTTGTAATTATCATTATTATCTAGAAATCATGTCATTAAAATCGATCGAGAGATAATATCGACGACCCATGATCATTCCAGAGATTGCATATGCACACAGGTTAATGTAGAGACCTGTACCCATAATTTAAATTCAATATAGCATTGTTTGGAGTTTGGGATCCGATCGTAGATATGACAGCTCGTATACATTGCAAAGATCGAAAGGATAATTAAACCGCGAGATAGTTGAGGTTCTGCAATCCCTTGCAGTCGTTGGATCTGGGGGAAGATAGATCTTCACTGTCATATTGCAGACAATGGTTTTAGATAGGATCATAGCACCTGGACAGAAGAGATGAAAGGGTAGCGTCTGAAAATAATAGATCTGAGGTCACAAATCTCGGTCGCATGGAGAGAAAATTGAGTTCCTCCAGGTCAGTCAAGGAAGATAGATTTTAAACTTCGTGTTATAATGTGATTGTGAGGACTAGGTCTAAGGGAATAAAGGTTCTCATAGTTAGCACATTGCATGGAATTACTCGAGGAAATGCATATTTCCATGAAAGGGGGACCTTCTGAAAATTTTACGTACATTATATGGATGTCAAACGAATGCTTAAAGGAATTCATGTGAAACCTAGAGCTTCATGAATCATGATTTTAGCGATGTGATCGATTCAGAGAAAAAAATATGGTTCTGCTAAAATAATAAATATGGACAAATGAATCCATATAGTAATAAGTTGGTTGAATTTAAACACACCTTGGCATGAGTGCCTAACCTGAAAAGTGATAATTTGAAAAAAATACAAGGGCGCATTATGTGTGAATGTGGCCATGGACATTGAAACATTGATTAGGAAAGGTTAATGTACTTAACTGATGCATGTGTAAGGAATGAAATTTCCTTTTCTTCTTTATATCCCCGAATAGATAAAAAGTGATATTATTGTTAGCATGCACAATTTAAGAATTGTTTGTGATGACGTTAGAAATGTGCACTAAAAATATATATGCATGGAAATCTAAGAATTTGTTTGGTTGATTGAAGTTGAAAGTGTAGGAAGAAAAGAGTCTTGGATATGGCAGTGCTATAAGTCCATAAGGAAGACTAATTACCCATTGAGCCAAATGACAAGGAATGGTATTTTCTTGAAGAAAATGAATTTGATTGTTAGTATGCACAATCCTGAAATTTTTTATGAACTAATGAAAGTGTTCAATAAACATATAATGTGCATGAGAACTAACAACTTCTTTGGCTAAGGAATGTTGAAATTGCAGGAAACAAAGGGTCTTGGATATGGCAGTGTTGTAAGCCCATAAGGAAGACCAAAATTGTATGTTGAGCCAAAATACCATGGGAAGGAAAATCCCGTAATTGGTGGATCTGGTTCCGTACAGAACATATTTGAAAACAAAATGTGGAATTTGGAAAATTGTGGGTGACAAATTTACAAAAACAAACAACAAAAAAAAAAACTGAATCTAGAATTTATGATGATGACTCATGGATTTATGTATACCTATCATATGGGTGAGAAGAAAATATATGTCCAGAAAGGGAATATGAAGTCTGCAGAGATGAAAATCATGAAAGAGGCCACTATTGAGATATGAGAACCCCGTGGTAAGTCATGATCTCGTGGAATATGTTGTGTTGAGGTAACACCAGCCAGAGTGATGCCTCGGTAGAGAAATTCCGAGGGACGTCTCAACTGTAAGGCTTGATGAAGTATATGAAATTATTCCTGTGCGAGAAATCCTTGGAGAGGGAAGATGGATCACCCAAGGAACTATATAGAAGAGAAGGGGATGCCTGAGCCTGGGCTTAGAGGGAGAGTGACTGCAAGGAAGAGGAGACTATGATAGTTCTTGTAAAATATTGATTGGGATCATGCACATAATGGGTATGTAAAGGAAAAAAATTAAGCCTGGATAATGAGACAATCAAGTGGATACAAATCCAAAAACTCCACAGATAGGTATTGTGCTAGATTATGAAATTTTGCTCTTGAATTTTGAACAACAATAAAATATTTTTGCATGAGACTATGATTAATGTTATTGTTGTCCAAGAATTATTGAAGGAAGGTGACAAATATTAAGAGTCTGAAAGAGGACCTGACCTAGGATGAAGGTTAATACTTCTTAAGTGGTTGAATGAGAAAGGCATGACAAGTGTTTCTGAGAAAGAACACCCAGGATGGTGTTCCTTTTTAAGGGGGAGGGAATTTTAACACCCCTATTTCCTCCAGTTTGTAATTAATCATTAATTATAATTACCATCTATGGCATGTGAACAATGTAAATGTGTTATAGTTTAAACTACCAATGAATGACTGTGGGGGTGAAGCCTTGAAGTACTGGCCATGATATCACTAGAGAAAAGAATGGGAAAATTATACAGAGGGTTCATTATGAAAAATGACCCCAAAGTTTCCCTTTGATGAGGATAATAAACCTCCTCTAGTTCCCAAGGAGGAATATGTTAATGAAGAAAGGACTAGTGGTTGAACCATCAACCACCCCATGAATGGAAGCATGGTCTGACTAAAGAATTTCATCCTGAAGTACTGCAAGTTCTGGAAGGCTAGGTTGACCCAAGTTCCCTTTTGACAGAAGGAACAAGGTATGTCGAGAACCATCCTAGGAAAAGATATATAGAAAATAGAAACAAGGAAAAACATAAATCAACAGAGAGGATAATGCATGAACATCTCTAGCAGATGATGAAAGAAAGGCCATGAGATTGATGCTAAGGGATGATCTGATAAACCTCACCAAGGCCATGACAGAGAAAGAGATCTCTGAGAGTTTGTAGAGAAAAAAACCCGAGCACAAGTTGAAACAAAGAAAGAATCTCTGAGAAACTGCAAGATTTCCTTGTTGATATCATGGCTTCTCACGGGGGTGGCCAAAGTTCTAGGAATGAATGCCTCTGAGCCTATGGTTGGGTGGATAGGCGAACACCCACAGTTATTTAGTTGGTTGCAACATGTAATAGATAAGTATTCTCATATCTTGTGTAATTGGACTGTAACTATAAATTAAAGTTGGATATCCTATGAATGTTTTAGGTTTGTGCATGTCTTCTTAATGGTTATACTGTATCCCTTTTATTTCTTCTTGATTATCTATCTAGGAAATTAAGAAACTATATGGTTTGGACATGACTTGTACTCGTAAATTCTTGAGTCATGTGGTGGCTTAAGCTAGAGAAATTTACTGTGAGTTCATTAACCTTCGCCACAGTTTCACGTGTGCATGTCAACACTCCTAGTCATTATGAGTCCCTTGGAGGAATGAGTCTATTAAATATCAGGAAATATAGTGCACGTATGCATAGGCTCTCTCCAAGGCGGGCAGAGATTGATAACCTTTAAGTTCTAGAGTGATGAATGAGTGCAAGAGGTGTGCAAAAGATCCCTCTAAGTGTCAATAAAAAGAGAAATAACAAAAATTGCCTAAGTACTTTAGACTTGATGAATATTAAGAAGAATAGAGAGATTTAAGTCTTGAAAGGGAAGATTATTTCATTTGGAAGATGAATGGATGATATTAGTTCGGGATGAGTTGAAGCTCTTCACGATTGTCAAATTTGGATAAGGGATGCGTATGTTAGTCCTTTGATCCCTTCAGACTTCGCGGGCTTGGTGAATTGGGTATATTCATTGTGAAGGAGGTGAATCCCCTGAAGTCCCAAAGTAAATATGGGCCATAGATCTGAGGATTCTTTGGATCTATCCCAAACCTCGGATCTACAATGTAGTCAGTTTGGCATTGACCGTTTTGGGAGGACATGGGTGTTGTAACGTCAAGACCTCTCGAAGACCGTATTCGTTAAGTAATGTGTGTTACACGTCAAAACAGATTTTCCTAAAACAATGTGGACCATGGATCTAGGGATCCTTCGGGACTCTTCTTGACCATCCATCATAAAATACACATGGCACCAGATCCTGTACTCCAGAGGTTTAAAACAATAAAAGGAAGTAGGTGTAAAAGGTTTTAGACTCTTGAAGTCGCGGGGAGCCAAAGGATATCTTAACCGTCCATCAACCAGGACACATGTTGGTATATTGTTAAATCTGGAGGATATCCACTCCGTAGGAGTTGAAGCTTGGTGCTTTGAAAATCCCTGAAGCCCGAAGTAACAGAGAAAATATCAGTTGGAGACACATGGCGGGAGATCCTGCATTTCAGAGGAGCGAGAGAAGAAGGGTGGAAAGACTCTCGAAGAGTCTGGAGCCAAAACATATCTGAGTCGTCCATTGGTAAGGATAAGTGTCTCCAGATCCCACACTATGAAGAAATAGTACTCTGGAAGAGTTGAAGAATGGAGGTGTGAGTATTCTCAAAGGCTGAAGTCTCGAAGTCATCCCAACCATCCGTTGGAAAAAGGACGCTTTGCAAAAGATCTTCCACTTCGGAGAAAACTCACTCAGGGAGAAAAGTGGAGTTGGTTAGAGAAAGAAATCCTGAAGGTCGGAGTGTCAGATATCATCAAAGTTGTCCATCAGTAGAGGATAGGTGTCAGCAGATCTTTCGTTTCATAGGATAACCACTTCAGAGAAATTGGGGTCGTGTGGATGGAGAAATTCTGAAGGCTGAAGAATGACAATCCAACGTGACCATTGAATATAGGAGGGCATGTGTCAGAATATATGACACTCCGAAAGGATTTCACTATGGAGGTTTTCATTTATGAGTACTTTGGAATTCGCTGAAGTGCGAAGCCCCAAAGAAAATCAGAACCGTTGATGTTTTGTGGATGCGTGTCTTAAGATCGTGCAGTCGAGAGACTTGGCGCTCTTAATGAATTGAGGAGAGGTGTTTTGGAATTTGATGAAGCCCAGAGGCCTGAATTAATCATGGTTCGTTGATATTCATAGAGAATGGTGACCGATGATCCCCATGGCATACATAAAATTCACAGATTTGACAGTTCGAGAGATTTGTGGTGTCATAAGTTGAAAACGTTCTGAGCCTGAAGCTCTGAAGCATTGAAATAGGCACCTGGTGTCTTGGCATCTAGTCATAGCCTGAGGTCATATGTGATTGTAGACAAAAGGAAGGGGCTAGGCCTGGAGTTCAAATCTGAAGGTCGAACTACAAATTCCCCACTAGCCTTTTAGTTAGTCAAGGATCAAGCCCAGTCATTGGATTGTTTGGTGGATGGATATAAACCATATATTTAGGAATACTGGAAGCTTCAGGATATAAAAGAACTCAGAATGAATCATATTGAGTTGGATCCATATTTAAGCCACGTGGCCTCAACCAATGAACACCCGAGGAGCTTGGGAGAGGTATATATACCAATTCTGAGCTCGGTTTTGAGCATGGAGACCGTGGTTGGAAATATATAGATGAGAAGAATGTGATATAGACCCCAAATGGAGGATTTGATTAGTTAAGGAGAAAAAAAAATTGGTTCCCCCACCATAGGTGTGTTACAAATTGGTATCGAAGCATGACAACAACACTTGGCCTACTTGGGCTCATGCATGAGTCGTATGAAAATATTTTAGAAGTAATTTAATGATGTAGATTAAAATACAGTTGGGATTTTACCTAATGAGATTGAATCATGCTAGTCCATGGTAAAGGAAGCCTATCAATTATTTTCGAAATTATAGTCGATCCTACATGAGTGGTATTATGTTGATGGACACTAATAGAAATACTTGGATGTGAATGGATGGAAAAGATCCGTAGCAGTAATAATTACTACATTAATGAAGGTTTAAACCTTGTATATGTGTATAATCCCTCACGATCAGAGGAATGAGTCTGGTGACCATTCCTTGAAAAGGGAGAGCATGGGTAGCTCTTGGGTTTCAAAGGGAACTGAAAAATGAATTTTGTTCTAGGTACGGGAATTGTTGGGAAGGATTTTTATAATAAAGTTGATAAACAACGCTATAGAAATATAGAGTGATTGAGTGAGAAATCACAACAACCTTCCTTTCTTGGTGGATAGGAAACTAATCTTCTAGAGTTCTTGTGGGAGGAGGAGAGTGGCCTCCATTGCTCACTATTGCTGAACATAAGGAAGAATCCTAGGTGTAAAGGCAGTCTCAATTTATGAACTAGGATACTTAGTAAGTAACATAACTCGAAATTGCATTTGAGCTTTAAGGGAATAGTCCAATTGTTATTAGACATTAAAAATGCATTATAATTAAGGTAGAATGGTTGATTAAATGTTGATCTTGAAGGTGGTAAAGCAAGCGTTGGGGCACTTCTAGAAGCCAGTGGGTCAGACTCACATCCAGTGGTTGATGGTGGACATATAGGTATAGTTGGACCCTACTGAAGGGAAAGATAGTTATGACTATGTTTGTTAAACTGCCAGGTGGATATATTTTGAATGACTGCAATCTCTCAACTGAGAGGGAAGCTCAGTGTTGAGTGTTCCTATGAGGTTTGTCATAAGGAGGAAAAAAATATCCTTGCAGGAGGATCTGGAAGTCTGATAGGTCCATGTGTAAACGATGCACATGCATGATGTAAGGATATATGTATACTAAAGGACAATATGGTTGCCTTGATGAGTGATATGTAAGGCAAGAATTTCACTTGCCAAGATTATGTGAATACCATGGATGCATGGTTGACTCCATTTTTAAAGAGTCATGAAAGTTCTGTTATGAATGATATCTTAAGGGGGAATGCATTCCATTCCCTCATGAAAGATGAGTATAAATAAATGAAAGATTAAATGCGAAAGGATGATATATTGTCAGGATAAGAGGAAACTGATTATGCCTTTGAGGGTCATATGAGAATGATTATGAACAATCATGAGTTGACTGATTTTAAAATAGAGATGTAGGTGGGATTTCAAATATACCTATGGTAGCTACACACAGGCTTATGAATATGCATATGGTTAAGCACATCATGGATGTAAGTGAACAAAACTAGAAAATTTGTGGGTACATAATTTGGACGCATGACAAAGATTCATGTTTATATTCCTAATGAAATATTGGGTACACAGCTAAAGCTAACTCAAGGTTGAGGCCATCATTAATAGTGATAGACATGCAATAAAGAAGTTGCATGTTGATGGAATTCCCCGTGAGAGAATTGTGTGAAAACTCTATTAGGAGGACAAAATCACAACCTTAATATCTACTAAGAACTAAATAGTGAGCTACAAGATTTTATATATATATATAAGAATCACGGATTACATTTTGAAAGAATCATGTAATGAATAGAAGACTAACGAATGAATAAATTAGTACGTTTGATTGAATAGGCTTGGATAAAACCATGTTAAGGAAAGACAGTAGTATGCCTCGGATACCCAAGTAGATTATGCTTCAAAAAGAAAATGCTGATCAAATCAAGATACTCAAGAACCTGACATAGGATATGAATGTGAGTCGCTCATCGAAGGGAAGACCAATCACAGTAGTCAAATAGATTGAAATATCCACTAGAGTTAACGGATCAAACACGAGTTGTTTGAATTGATAGATGGTTGGGGATCATTGCGAAGCGCAAAGGTGAAATTAACGAACCTGATAGTTCACAAACCGCAATCAAACGACATCATTGATCTCGTCGAGGTGGAAGATCAATGACCACGATTAGACAAAGTCGGGTGAACATTTTTGAAATTGGGACCTACAATCACTGTGAACCGACGATCTGTGAACGGAGATCGATGGTTGAGAATCATTGTAGAGTGAGAAGGTCAAATTAACAGATGTGCTAGTTCACATCCCCCAATCAACCAACAATGTTGATCTCGTTGGGGCATAGACTCAGTGACCATGATTAAAAGAGTTGGGAAAGAAATTTTTATATTGTAGATATTGAAATCTTCAATAAAGAGAGATCATATTGGGATTCCGCAATTGTTGTGAGCCATCGATCTATGAACGATTGATGGGAGAACCTGCAAGGAACCCACATGTTAATGTCATGTAAAACTTGTACCGTGATTAGGTTATGTGGTTGAGTTTAGCACATCGAAGCTCTGTATCATCCTAAATTCTCGGTCAAACACTTACGTGTTAAAATTATTATTATTATCTGGAAATCATGTGGCTAAAATCAATCGAGGGCTAAGATCAATGACTCACGATCATTGGGGGAGATTGCATATGTACACAGGTTAACGTCGAGTCTTTTAGACGTAATTTAAATTCAATATAGTGTTGTTTAGAGTTTGGGATCCGATCGTAGATCAGACGATCCGTATCCATTGCGGATACCGGAAGGAGAATTAAACAACAAGTTAGTTGAGGTTCTGAAATCCCTTGTAGCTATTGGATCTGGGGGAAGATAAATATCCACCGTCGAATTGTAGAAAAGAGGTTTATCCAAGATCATAGCACTTGAACACAAGAGTTGGAAGGGTATCGCATAAAAAGAATAGAGATGAGGTCAGAGCTCACGGTGACATGGAGAGAAAACGGAGTTCCTCTAGGATAGTCAAGGAAGATATAGTTTAAACTCTGTGTTAGACTGTGGTCGCAAGGACTGGGTCTAAGGGAATAAAGGTTCTCATAGCTAGCACATTGCATGGAATTGCTCGAGGAAATGCATATTTGCATGAAAGGGGGACCTTCCAAAAATTTGATGTACATTATATGGATGTCAAAGGAATGCTTAAAGGCATTCATGTGAAACCTAGAGTTTCATGAATGATGATTTTAGGGTTGTGATCGATTCAAAGAAGAAAATATGGTTCTGTTAAAATAATAAATATGGATAAAGAATCCATATGGTAATAAGTTGGTTGAATTTAAACACACCTTGGTAGGAGTGCCTAACCTGAAAAGTGATAATCTAAAAACAATACAAGGGCACATTATGTGTGAATGTGGCCATGCACATTGACACGTTGATTAAATTAACTTAATGTTGAATTGCATCTAGAAAAGTTGATGTACTTAACTGATGCATGTGTAAGGAATGAAATTTCCTTTATTTATTTATATCCCCGAATAGATAAAAAGTGATTTGATTGTTAGCATGCACAATTTAAGAATTGTTTGTGATGAAGTTATAAAGGTGCATTGAAAATATATGTGCATGGGAAACTAACAATTTTTTTGGTTGATTGAAGTTTAAAGCGCATGAAGAAAAGACTCTTGGATATGGCAGTGACATAAGTCCATAAGGAAGACTAATTACCTACTGAGCCAAACCACAACGAATGGTATTTTCTTGAAGAAAATGCATTTGATTGTTAGTATGCACATTCCTGAAATTGTTTGTGAACTACTGCAAGTGTGCAATGAACATATAATGTGCATGAGAACTAACAACTTGTTTGGTTGAGGAATGTTGACATTGCAAGAAGCAAAGGGTCTTGTATATGGTAGTGTTGTAAGACCATAAGGAAGACCAAAATTGCCTACTGATCCAAACTACTATGGGAAGGAAAATCCCATAATTGGTGCATCTGGTTCCCTGCAGAAAAGATCTAAAAACAAAATGTGGAATTTGGAAATCTGTGGGTGGAAGATTTACCAAAAAAAAAAAAAAAATTTGAATCTACAATTTATGATGATGACTCATGAATTTTTGTATACATATTATACGAGTGAGAAGAAAATATCTCTCTAGAAAGGGAATATGAAGGTTTTCAAGCTGAAAAGCATGAAAGAGGCCACTTTTGAGATATCAGAACCCCGTGGTAAGTCATGATCATCTGGAATATGCTGTGTTGAGGTAAGACAAGCAGGAGGGATGCCTCAGTAGAGAAAGTATGAGGGATGCCTCGACTGTAAGGCTTGATGAACTCTCTGAAATTATTCATATGTGAGAAATACTTGGCAAGGAAAGATGGATTACCCAAGGAACTGTATAGAAGAGAAGGGGATGCATGAGCCTAGGCTTGGAGGCTGAGTGACTGTAAAGAAGAGGAGACTCTGATAGTTCTTTTAAACTATTGATTGGGATCATGCAAACAATGGGTATGTCATGAAAAACAGTAAGCCTAGATAATGAGAAAATCAAGTGGATACATATCCACAAACTCCACAGATAGGTATTGTGCTAGATTATGAAATTTTCCTCTTGAATTTTGAACAACGGTAAAATGTTTTCGCATGAGACTATGATTTATGTGATTTTTTTCCCAAGAATTATTGAAGGTAGGTGACAAAGATTAAGAGTCTAAAAAAGGACCAGACCAAGGATGAAGGTCAAGACTTTTGAAGTGGCTAAATGAGAAAGGCAAGACATGTGTTTCTGAGAAAGAACACCGAGGATGATGTTCCTTTTTAAGAGGGAGGGAATTGTAACACCCCTGTTTCCCCCAGCTTGTAATTAATCGTTAATTATAATTACCATGCTATGGCATGGGAACAATGTAAATGTATTATGGTTTAAAATTCTAATGGATGACTTTGGGGGTGAAGCCTCAAAGTATTGGACATGATATCACTAGAGGAAAGAATGGGAAAACTATAGAGAGGGTTCATTATGACAAATGACCCCAAATTTTCCCTCTGATGAGGAAAATAAACCTCCTCCAGCTCCCAAGGAGGAATCAACTAATGAAGAAAGGACCGGTGGTTGAAACATCAACCACCCCATGAATCGAAGCATGGTCTGGCTGAATAATGTCATCCCGAAGTACCGCAAGGTCTGGAGGACTAGGATGACCCGAGTTCCCTTCTGACAGAAGGAACAGGATAGGTCGAGAACCATCCTGGGAAAAGAGATATGGAAAATAGATACAAGGAAAAACATAGATATATAGAGAGGATAATGCATGGAGCTCTCCAGCGGATGATGAGAAGAAGGATGCGAGATTGATATTGAATGAGCATCTGATAAGCCTCTCCAAGGCCATGACAAATAAAGATATCTCTGAGATTTTGTAGAGAACAGAACCCGAGCAGAACCTGAAACAGAGAAAGAATCCTTGAGAAACTATGAGAGTTCCCTGGTGATATGATGGCTTGGCACGGGGGTGCCTAAAGTGCTAAGAATGAATTCCTCTGATCCTATGGTTGGGTGGAGAGATGAACACCCACAATTAGTTAGTTGGATGTACCCTGTAATAGATAAGTATTCTCATATCCTATGTAATTGGACTGTAACTGTAGATTAAAGTCGGATATGCTATGAATGTTTCAGGGATGTACATGTTTTATTAATGGTTATATTTCATAACTTTTATTTCTTCATGATTGTGTATTTAGGCAAGTAATAAATTATATTGTTCAGACATGACTTGTACTCATAAATTCTTGATCCCTGTGGTGGATTAAGCTAGAGAAATGAACTGTGAATTCATCGACCTTGGGAACAGTTTCATGTGTGCATGTCAACACTCCCAGTCGTTCTTAGTCCCTTCGAGGAAGGAGTCTGTTAACTCTCAGGAGAGATAGTGCACTTATGCAAAGGCTCTCTGTGAGCCGGGCATAGAATGAGAACCTTTAATTTCTAGAGTGATGAATGAGCACAAGGGGTGTGCGGAAGATCCCTCTAAGTGGTAAGAACAAGAGAAATAACACAAAGTGCCTAAGTACTTTAGAATTGATGAAGCTTAGGAAGAATAGTGAGATTCAAGTCTTGAAAGGCAATATTATTTCATTTGGAAGATGAATGGATGAGATTAGCTCGGGAGGATTCGAAGCTCTTCACGATCGTCACATCTGGAGAAGGGATGCATATGTTACTCCTTTGAGCCCTTCATACTTCGTGGGCCCAAGGAATCATGTATATTCATCATGCAAGAGGTGAATCCCCTGAAGTCCCAAACTTAATCTGGGTTGTAGATATGAGGATTCCCGGGAGCTATCCCAACCGTCGGATCTACGATGTAATGAGTCCAACGTTGACTATATCGAGAGGATAATGATGTTGTAACGTCAATACCTCTTGAAGACCAGAGTCATGAAGTAATGTGGAACATGGATCTAAGGATCCTTCGGGACCCTTATTGACCGTCCATCATGAAGGACATGTGGCACTAGATCCTGTACTCTGGAGGTTTAATACACTGAAAGGAAGTAGGTGTAAAAGGTTGAATACTCCCGAAGTCGTGGGGAGTAGGAGGAGATCTAAACCATCCATCAACCAAGACGCGTGTCAATATATCGTTAACTCCAAAGGAGAGCCACTCCAGAGGATTTGAAGCTTGGTGATTCAAAAATCCCTGAAGCCTGAAGTAACCGAGTAGGTATCAATCGTCCTTCAGTCGGAGACATGTGGCAAGAGATCCCAGATTTCAGAGGAGCAAGAGAAGAAGGATACAAAGACTCCTGAAGATTCAAGATATGGAACAGATATGATTCATCCATTGGTAAGGATATGTGTCACAAGATCCTTCATTTTGGAGCAGTAGTACTCTGAAATAGTATAATAATGGAGGTGTGAGGATTCTCGAAGGCTAGAGTTCTGAGGTCATCCCAACTGTCCATTGGAAAAAGAACGCGCGATAAAATATATGCCACTTTAGAGAAAATTCACTTGGGGATAAAAGAAGAGTTGGTTAGATAAATAAATCCCGAAGGCTAGAGCGTTGGAGCTCATCAGATTCATCTATTAGCAGAGGACAGGTGTCAGCAGATCTTTCATTTCGGAGGATAACCACCTTGGAGAATGTGGGGTCGCATGGATGGATAACTCTCGAAGGTCAAAGAACTGGAGTCCATCATGACCATTGAATATAGGAGGGTGCATGTCAGAATATCTGACACTCTAGAAGGATTGCACTTCAGAGGTTTTGATTTGTGAGTACTTTGGAATTCACTGAAGTGAGAAGTCGCGAAGTAAATAAGAACAATTGATGTTCTGTGGATTCATGGCCTAAGATCACGCAGTCTAGAGACTTGGAACTCTTTAATACTTGAGGAGAGGTGTTTTGGAATTATCTAAATTGTGGAGGCCTGAAGTAATCATGGTTCATTGATCTTGAAAAAGAATGGGGACCGTTGATCCCCGTGGCATACCCGAATTTCACTGATTCAACAGTTTGGGAGATTCACAGTGTCATAAGTTGAAAACGTCTAGAGCCCGAAGCTCAGAAGCACAGAAATAGGTGCCTGGTGTCATGGTTTCTAGTCATATCCTGGGGTCGTATATGATTGTAGACAGAAGGAAGGGGCTAGGCTTGGAATTCAAATTTGAAGGTCAAATGTCGAATTCCCCGCTAGCCTGTGAATTAGATGAGGATCAAGACCAATTGTTTGATTGGTTGGTCGATGTATCTACGCCAGAGATTTAGGAATGTTGGAAGCTTTGGTATATCACAGAAATAAAAATGAAGCATATTGAGTCAGATCCATATTTAAGCCACGTGGCCCCGACAATTGAACACCGAAGGAGCTTGAGAGAGGTATATCTTCTAGTTTCGATCTTGATTTTGAGCATGGAGACCATGATTGGAAATATCTAGATGAGAAAAATGTGATAGAGACCCAGAATGGAGGATTTTATTACTTAAGGAGAACAAAATTTTGGCACCCACGCCATGGGTGTGTTACAAATTGGTATTAGAGCACGACAACAACACTTGGCCTACTTGGGCTCATGCACAAGTCATATGAAAATATTCTTGAAGTACTTTAAGGATTTAGATTAAAATACAGTTGGGATTTTACCCAATGAGACTGAATAATGCTAGTCTGTGGTAAAAGAATCCTATCATTTCTTCGGGAAATGATAGTTGATCCTACAAGAGTGGGATTTTGTTGATGGGAACTAATAGGAAGAATTGGATGTGAATGGATGAAAATGATTACTACTTTAATGAAGGGTTAAACCTTGTATATGTGTATAATCCCTCACGATCAAAGGAATGAGTCTGGTGACCATTCCATGAAAAGGGAGATCATGCGCAACTCTCGGGTTTCGAACGGAACTAAGAAACAAATTGTGTTCTAGGTACAGGAATTGTTGGGCAAGATTTTTCTAATCAAGCTGATAAACAAAGCTCTAGAAATATAGAGTGATTGAGTGAGAAATGAAAACATCCTACCTTGATTGGTGGATAGGAAACTAATCTGCCAGAGTTCTTGTGAGAGGAGGAGAGTGGCCTCTATTCCTGACTATTGTTGAACAAAAGGAAGAATACTAGGTGTAATGGTCAAGACTGATCTTGACCTAAAGACACTCTAGATTTCTAAAATAGGATACTTAGTAAGTAACATAACTCGAAATTGCATTTGGGATTTAAGGGAAAAGTCCAATTGTTATTAGAAATTAAAAAATTATTATAATCAAGGTAGAATGGTTTATTAAATGTTGATCATGAAGGTGGTAAAGTAAGTGTTGGGGCACATCTAGAATCCAATGGGTAAGATTGACATCCAGTGTTGGATGGTGGGAATATAAGTAGTTGGGCCCTCGTGAAGGGAAACATAGTTATGACTATGTCTATTAAATTTCCAAGTGGATATCTTGTGAATGACTACAAACTGTCAACTAAGAGGGAAGCTCATTGTTGAGTGTTCCTTTGAGGCTTGTCATAAGGAGGAAAAAAATATTCTTGGAGGAGGATCTAGAAGTATGATAGGTCCATGTGTAAATGATGCACATGCATGATGTAAGGATATATGTATACTAAGGGAATAATATGGCTTCCTTGGTGAGTGATACGTAAGGCAAGAATTGCACTTGCCAAGATTAAGTGAATACCATGGATGCATGGTGGACTCCATTTTTTAACAGTCATGAAAGTTTTGTTTTGAGTGATAGATTAAGGGGGAATGTGCTCCATTACCTCGGGAAAGATGAGTATAAATAAATGAAAGAGTAAATGAGCAAGGATGGTTTGTTGTCAGGATAAGAGGCAAATGATTCTTCCTTTGAGGGTCACATGAGAATGATTGTGAACAATCATGAGTTGACTGATTTTAAAATAGAGATGTAGGTGGGTTGTAAAATATACCTATGGAAGCTACACAAAGGCTTATGAATATGCATATGGTTAAGCACATCATGGATGTAAGTTAACAAAACCAGAAAATGTGTGGGTACATAATTTGGACACATGAAAAAGATGCATGTTTATATTTCTTATGAAATATTGGGCACACAACTAAAGCTAACTCAAGGTTGAGGCCATCACATGTAGTGATGGACATGAAATAAAGAAGTTGCATGCTAATGGAGTTCCCTGTGAGAGAAATGTGTGAAAACTTTTTTAGGAGGACATAATCACAACCTTAATAACTGTTGAGAACTGAGTGAGCTACAAGCTTATATATATATAGATAGATAGATAGATAAGAATCATGGATTACATTTTGAAAGAATCATGTAATGAATAGAAGACTAACAAATGAATAAATGAGTATGTTTGATTGAATAGGCTTGGTTAAAACCATGTTAAGGAAAGAAAGTAGTATGCGTCACATACCCAAGTAGAGTATGCTTCAGGAAGATAACCCTGATCAAATTAGGATACTCAACAACCTGAAAGAGGATATGAATGTGAGCCGCTAATCGGAGGGAAGACCAATCGCAGACGTCAGATCAACTGCAATATCCACTGGAGTTAATAGATCAAACACTAGTCATTCGATTTGATTGACGGTGAGGGATCATTGCGGAGCGTGAAGGTGAAATTAATGGATGTGCTAGTTCACAGCCCATAATCAACCAACAACGTTTATCTCGTCGGGGTGGAAGATCAACAACCATGATTAGACTAAGTCCGACAAAAATTTTCCATATTGGGCCCTGCAATCACTGTGAACCGTCGATCTATGAACAAAGATCGATGGTTTAGAATAATTGTGGAGCGCAAAGGTGAAATTAACAGAAGTGCTAGTTCACAGACCACAATAAACCAACTTCAGTGATCTCGCCATGGTGGTTAATCAAATAACACGATTAAAAGAGTTGGGAAAGCACTTTTTAGATTGTAGAGATTGAACTCTTCGATAAAGAGTGAGCATGTTGGGATTCCACAATCGATGTGAACCATCGATCTGTGAACGATCGATGGGTAAACCTGCAAGTAACCCATGCATTAATGTCGCATAAAACCCATACTGTTATTGAGTTATGTTATTGAGTTTAACACATCGAAGCTCTGCAACAACCTAAATTCTCATAAAAAAACTCATACTCAGGTAGATCGAAGAGCACAAGGAGAAAATCCATAGACATGGACATGGGTGGTTGAAACATCTAGTTAAGAAACATCATGGAGAAGGATGATGATAACAACATATACCCATTAAGTCTCTACTTACAATAACAACAGTCTCTAGCATAGTGGATTCTTATGCTCTTCCAAATTCATGGTAGTTATTTTTCTACCACCTGTTTTTTTAGGATTATTCCAACTCCAAAAATACCAGTGTTTCCATATTTCAACTCCTTCAAAGATACCAGTGTTTCCATACCGACGACTCTTCTAGTTCAAATCATACTTGAAAATTCTTCTAATTCAAAGAACTTTCTAGTATATAGTTACTTGACAGCTCTTCTAATTTAAAGCACTCTGTAATATATAGTTATGTAAGATTTTTCCAGATGGATCCAACCCTCACATATCTCTGCTGGAAACACACCCAACAATACCAATGTCACCTCCAACGATACCAATGTTTCCATACTCGACATATATTTTAACTCCGACCACCCACCAATGTTTCCATACCTGACATCTCTTCTAACTCAAACCAACCACTTAGAATTCAAAGATTCATGAATTGTACCAAATCTTGTATGTTCTTTAGTTGCACAAATACATCCGCCCATAACTCCTCAACAAATCCTCCAAAAATATCAACAACTACACATATATCTACAAAAACTAAATGTTCAGACGTTTCAACGATAACAAACTAGGCTTATCAAAATATTGAACTTGGCAAGAAATAAAGTCAAAAGAATTCTCAACAAATGTAGTGAAATATTTTTTTCTATGACTATTTAAAATTATACCCAGAGATATAGATCCTACTATATTTTCTCTTTAAGAAACTTCTACTTCTACTCTGAAACAACCCTCATCTAAACATTTCAATCAAATGTGTCATGGATTTCATGGTATTCATTTTCTTTCAGTAAAGGTCCTCTTTACACAAGTGGAATATCTTATCAAGATGAGGTTGGCAAGGGTTTTGTGAATAAAGTTTCTAGAGCCTGACCAAAAAAACGTTCTCTAAAACCAAAATCAGAAGAGGTTTAGAAAACTCAGCTACTTCCAACCCCAAGGACATCTAATTTGCAGATTATATCCTCTAAGTTTGCATATTACTCTAGTCAATTTTAATTTTAATCTTGTTTTACCCGTTCTTTGGAATTTCTCAACAGAAAAATCCACACATCACAAGTTAAATGTAAGTATAATTAGAATATGAAAATTTAATTTTATTAAAGACCATAAATGACCAACTATAAATGGGACTAAGAGACAATCCAACATGTAAGCTAAACCAAGAAGAGAATGCTTGATACATATCTAGAGCCACGCTATCTGTGAATTCAGATGGACTTGCCTATGAAAAAAAAAGAGGAAGCAAACTTATATGTGTTTATAAACCAAATCAAATAAATTGTGTCTCTCGCGGATGTCGAATCCAGGGTCTTTGGAGGATTTCCGAAACTCTACAAACAAAACTGGTTTCTTCAATATTTTTCTTCCATCTTCCAAATGGCTCTCTATCCAACTCTGTAGAAATGAAATTTGGGCCTCCTCTTCTGATCTAGCAAGCCTTTAAAGTTGAAATCACAATTCAACAGGTTAGTTCAAGCTTTACATCATTCATAAGTCTCTCTCTCTCTATATATATATAATTGTGTGGGGGTAAGATAGATATTTACCAAATGTCACGATAGGAATGAAAAGTTGCAAAATAAAGCCCTTCGATTTGGTTATTTGTGATGAGATTTGTCCCCATAGAGGAGCCTGGATTATTCTCTCTTTTGGACTCCCCATAAAATCCTTCGAACCCAGCCTCCAGAAGATGGTTTCCATCAATGGATTTGACATGGATAGCCATCTCTTCTATCCATTCTTGGTTTCTCATCACAGCTAAAGAACTACAATGTTTACTCATAAGAGTTGCACACAAACATTATCAAAATAATTAATTACTAGAAAAGGAATTTTTTAACAAAAACCCACCAAAATAGGAACCTAAAAGAGCTACTAACTGTGATGTTCAATCATCAAAACGAGATCTTAAAACAAAGCATCCTTCTTTGAGTCTCTGATTATATTTGTTTTCCATTTTCCAGTTTTGACTCAAAGACTAAAGTTGCTATCTGACCTGGATGGTCCTCCCCAAAGGGTCACTTTCACAACGAGGTTCGTATATGAGCTCCCAAGAAAAGATTGTAGTGTCATCTTTCTAGGTTTCTCCAGTAATTTTATTCATTCTAGTTAATACAGTCTGCAAGAAAATACATTGTTCAATGCAGATTTCATTAATTTTTTTGTGTGTATATCTATTTATACAAATTGGTATATGTATGTGTATATATAGAACCAACAAAATGTACACATATAATCAGTCAGAGACATACATTTATACACTTTGTTACCTTAACATGCTTCTTCTAGTATCCTATAACAGTGGGATTGGTGAAGAAATCATCCTCGGAGTTGAGATTTTGTCCAGAATATCGAGCCCATTGTAGATATTGGGTCTTTCCTCCAAAGTTCACATTATTGTGTGCCAGGATAATTATTATTTAGAGACCATAGTTGTTGTCCTCAGAGACCAAAAATTCATTGAATTCCCTGTACCGACATAACAATAAGGGAATATTGTTGATATATATTCTACTCTCCTTCATTATTGACTTACACAAACCCTACCCAATATTGTTACCCATGGCCCAATTTCCCCCATGTCTTCAACCAACATACTCATGGACACCCACCAGACTCACAGAGATCCGCTTCCATCCCCAGGCCATTGTTTGGATTCTCTCAAGGAATCTACCATTCAAAACCAAAATACATGCCCCTACTCGGAATCCTTTCAGTTCCGAAATTAGATGCCAATATTGAGGGGCTAAGTCCTCCACCTGGGCGTCTTGCAAGTGGTTGTGATTCAAGCCGATAGATTCTAGTCTCCGTACCTGCATGCACCCTCACCATGTGGTTTCTCTCACCAGACACTTCCATACAAGTATGAGCACGTGTCTAGGTTCTCACCATGTGTTTTCTCTTGTTAGCATTAAAATAGGTTCTAAATACAAATTTCAACCTCCAAAATAAGTTCATGATACAAATGTCAAAAGTTTGAATTAGTGGGTTGGATTTAAAATTAACATTTAATATTTAATATATGGATATT
>JZKD02S0510970.1:99499-110656 GCA_000966675.3 Picea glauca | reverse complement strand
TTATTTTCTTCTCTGTCTGATTTTCTACCAGAGCCTTAAACTCTTTAAATTTATTAAATACCTTAGATTTATTTCTAAGAAAATAAATCCATGTGTTCCTTGAAAAATCATCTATGAATGAAACAGAATACACAGATTTATCTAGGGATGGAACAGGAATAGGCCCAAACACATCACTGTGTATCAACTCTAAGATCCCCTTTGCTCTTGTATAACTAGATGGGAATGTTACTCAATTATGTTTACCATATATGCAATGTTCACAGAAATCAAAATCCAAAGCGCAATTAGACATACCTTCGACCATGCCTTTACCGTGTAGTGTTCAAAGGCCCTTTTCTCCAATATGCCCCAGTCTTTGATGCCACATCATGGTCTTCTTTTCAGGGATGATATTGGTCTTGTCTTCTTTATTTGTCTGCTCAAGGATGATAGATCTTTTACACCCATTAGTATAAGTGTTTCCCAACAACTTGTATAGAGTTACACACCAAACTCCCCTCATCAACACCATTTCTCCTCATACCATCTTGCAAGTGTTCTTTCCAAATATAGTATCCACTCCTGCATCATCCAACTTGCTTATAGATATTAGGGTCCTAGAAAGTTTTGGAATGTGCAGAACCCCAGGGAGTTTTCTAATCCTTCCATCTTTTAGAAACAACTTAACCCTTCCACATCCCATGATTTTTGTCATTGATTCATCTCCTAGGAATACATCACCACCATCATATTTTTCATATTCAAAGAACCACTCCTTGTGAGGACTCATATGGTCTGATGCACCTGAGTCGATCAACCATACATCACAGTCTACATGTGTACTTGTAGATTCCAGGTAAACATCACCCCCTTCTTCAGTGGAGGTTTTTTCCTCTGTGGAAGAGGTACTATCATATCCCTTTAGTTTTTCAACCTTCTTAGACTTGCAATCTTTCATATAATGCTCTGTTTTACCACACTTCCAACATTTCCTCAAAGATTTTCCTAGAGACTTAGATCTACCTGTAGATTTAGATCTCCACCCCGAAGGCTTACCAGGGTTCCTGTCTTGGGTACGCCCTCTTACAAATAAAGCATCTATGCTGTGACCATCCATGCTTTTTCTCCTTGTCTCTTAAAATAACAAGGATGCAACTACATCCTCATACTTCAATGTAGATTGAGTGGTACTACCTATTGCTACAACCAGATTATCCCAAGAGTCTTGCAAAGAACATAACAAAGTAATACAGTTATCTTCTTCTACAATCGTAATATTAACAGAGCCAAGTTGACCTACCAAAGTATTAAAGGCATTTAGATTTTCTGTCATAGAATCTCCATATTCCATCCTAATATGATACAACTTCTTTTGAAGAAACAACTTGTTTACCAGGGACTTTGATTGATACAAATTCCCCAACTTATCCCATAGTTCCTTCGCTATAGATTCTCTTGAGACAGTCAACAACACTGAATCTTCCAGGTAGAGTTGAATAGTACTCCTTGCTCTTCTGTCCAACTTCTCCCAATATTCCTTCGACATACCAGTAGGTGGTGTACTAGTAGTTTGTGCACTAGTAGGTTGTGTACTAGTCATTTGTGTGCCAATAGGTTGCGTACCAGTCGACGGTGTACCAGGATCCACAACGATCCATTGTTTTTCTACAAGAAGTTCCTCCATATTCAGCTTCAATGGCTCAAATTTTTTTGATCCAGATGGGTATCAGTGGCTACCCACCTTTCCATCTGGCTCAAATCAGTTTTCTGGAATTTCTTGTAATTTACTATTTTTAGCAGTTTTTTTCGGGTCCTGAACTTTTGGGGCCATTTTGAGGCCCCAAACAATGTTTTTTTGGGTATGTTGATCTTGCAAAATAGCATCTGTGATGCTATTTTGTCTCAAGTGTTGTAGGCCTCCGATAGATCTTTCCAACAAGATATCGTTCACCCTAAACAGAGATCGTATGCAATAGTTATGACTCTGGGAAGTTGATGGACCAACTTACCCAAATAGGGCCCACTTGACTTTTGGCGTTTCATCTTCTAGGGTTAGGTTTTTGGTTTCTACCTTCCTGCTTTTGATAAATAAGGCCCTTCGGCCTCTTTTTGTAAGGAGCTTGGTCATAGATGAGTGTAGCTGCCACATCTCTTATCAGGGATATGCTACCACCATTCTAGCTATGTATTGTTCAAAAGTTTTACAGTTTCTCTATTTCATTAATTAATAGAAGTGTGTGTTTACTGTATCACTGTGTTCTCTGCAATACTATTGTGCACACTCTGTTATTTGCTTCTTACATTCCGTTCCTGCATAAATCTGGATCATTTTTACCATTGAACTTCTCTATATTTATTCTAGAAGAACTTGCCATTCCTCTTTTTGCACTCGAATAACCACTGCAAAAGATCCCACTAAACCCAGGTTTATCACAGACCCAAGATAAACTTGATCTATCAAGACCAAGCCAAACCCTCAACAACAAAGGTGTCCCTCTAAAGCCAAAAATGAGCTATGATAACACATGTAAGTTTTAAACCTGTGTTTTAAAGCAATGCATATAGATTCTTAAGAAAAACATAATTTAATCAATGGTTCATTCACATAGTACATAGAGATTTATACCGGAAACCCTCAACCGGGAAAACCTTTCTTATATTCATTATATCGAATTTCACCATTCACTATACAATATATACAATGTTTTTAGGNAAGTGCATAAACCCCATGTCCATGGGATTCCCGATATCCTGATGGACCAAACTCCGATGAATGGCTTCCTTGTCGGGACTTTTCCCGATGGTGTCGATGGTTTCCACGCGTCCCCTATCTGACGGACGATCCCAATTTCTCCGGGCTTGCCGATGCGCCTTTTGCTTTAACCCTTCGCGGTTAAGCCCAGGTCCATGTGACCTCTACCCCGTGACCGTAATCAAACCGCTCATCGGGGTTTCCGAGTTCGGAGTTTCCCAACGCATGGACTCCTTGTCCCCACAATTCCTGATTTCCCAAATCCCGATTTCTTATGGATGACTCTTCTATCGGGACTTTCCCCAATTTCCCGATTTCCCAATGCACTATCTTGTCATCTTAGCCTCCACCGACTAATCATTTAATCCATACGATCAGACACTATAAGACCATCGTCTTATGTCCCTTATAGGGGTTTTGGGGTTTGCGGTGTCGAGCTACACATGTACTCGGAACTCCCGATCCTCCGATGTGCTTTGGCCCTCCAAGCCAAGCCCTGTCCATGTGATCACAATTTCCCAAGACCGTAGTCCTACCTCCTGTTGGAGCTACGTGGTTTACGATGTCATAAAACACTCTACCCCAAGACTCACGATCCTCCTGAGTTTAAACTCCGAGTGTGGTCGCAACCTCCTGTGCAGTATCCAAAGGCTTTGAACCTTGTACACATTCTCCAGATATGACGGTTACAAGGGTTCAACTTCCCTCTCGAACAGATCCGACGGTTCTAACACCACCGGCGTGGAGTCCTCTCTCCCTGTGGACTCATACCATACAGGCTGCGGTTTCATAGCTCCGATATACCTCCTGATCTTAATAAAAAAACTCGCCAAATGTCTCCTTGACGCTTCGGAGAAAACCAAGGTCTGAAATTGGTCCTCTCGACTCAATTTCCCCTCGCATTCTCAGTCCAAAGACCGCTCCACTGGCCCATTTAGGCTCAGTGTCGAAACCTGGGCTCTAATACCACTTTGTAGTGTGCCTTTTTCACTACCAAGGCTTTGAAACCTCTCCTAACCAGTTTGTACATGGAATTTTACATAGCTCATACTGGAATTATATAACCACATGCATTCAAGAAAAATAATACATTTAACTCAGAGTAAAACATATGAATTACTTCTATATTCAACCAGCATTTAGCCTTATCATTTAATTCATATACACAATAGAAAACATGATACATAAACAACTCAGTCATGCAAAACATGATCAAAGCATAATTCAAATACTTATCTTTTAACAGCTATAGAAATCACCAACCAAGTGTAGGCCTTCCACGAACCTCCTAGCCTTAGACAAAACTATTCATTAGCTCAACAATGGGTCACCCCCGAGCTGGGACCGAGCTCCACCCCAAGGAAAGGAATCCTAGGCTAGGCTAAGGTTACAGGGAAACAACACAAAAATATCTGGAAAGGTTCTTCCCAAAGATGTCATCTTACGCCCACTACTACCAGACTCTAATTCCCCACATGCCTGTTCCGCCCGGGAGTATACACCTTCACACGCACAGTCCATCAGTGCTAACCTCCTCTCTGGGTCTCATAAACAGGCCGGATCAGGAAGTCTTAGAGTCTGAAGCTGCTGATGGACACTTTCTGGAAGAAACCTCTTCCCAGCAAACTCTTTCACCTAGAAAGAGTCGCTCACAGGCCAACAAGCCTCACGCAGTCCAGTACTACATGGCCACAACAACCCATGGGGAAAACAGACAAAGGATTCCCAAATCGGTTCAACAGTCACAGGATGATCTCATGGTAGTGTTTTCAGAAGAGGGACACCACGCATAGGTTAGCTCGGCTTTTCCCGAACAAACAAGGATTCTTCCACTCGAGTCCAACACAGGTTTCCTGTTCAGGAAATGTGCTCCCGGGTTTTATTAGAACCAGACACGGACTCCACAGTTCTAGACAAGGGTGTACACGGATTCTTCAGGACAAACACATGCTTTCGTTTCTGTATCAAAATTACATGAGGGTCTCTTGCAGACTATCCCTTACGGGTCTGGTTCCGGGCAGTTAGGTCAACTGGAGGAGAATCCCTTCTCACGGCTCGTCCCAGCCTTTTACTGCATGCGCCAGGGTTGACACTTGTCACCCATGGGACTGCATGCGTTCACCGACTCGCATTCCTCCCACCACTTGGGAAATCACGTGGCGTTCCAAAAGGACTTAGGATAAAAACATATGATGCACATGGTTTTTGAAATAATATTGAAATATTATTTCCAGGTTTAAGCCCCCCCTAGGCTTAACCCCTAGGCTCAACAATCAGCCCCTTTCCCACCTTCCAGCCCCTAGTTCCTTGCCCACTCTGTGGACGCTCAATCCCCCTTCACTCATTCATCGTGGTCGGTCTGCACCTGGCGGTGTTTATATGTTATTAAATATTCTGCATACATACAAGTACAACAACATGCTTTTGGCCTTCAAAAACTTAGGCTTCCTGGCCTAACAACCACATAATCCTTCCATATTATACAAAACATGGCTCACCAGCCTATAGAACACATTTACAATTCATTGCATATACCATGATCTGTAACGGGGGCTCGGCCTTGGAGACACTACACTGGGAATAACCTTTTGCTACTAATCGATCTTTGTATTTCTCCACTTTACCTTGTGCATTAAACTTCTTCTTAAACAACCATTTGCTACCAACAGATTTTCTTCCAGCTGGAAACTCAACTATATCCCATGCCTCATTATTATGCAAGGCATCCATTTCTTCAACCATGGCCTTCTTCCATAGTTTAATATCCTCTGAATTCACTGCTTCCCTGACAGTTTACTATCAGGTGGACTATACCTTTCCGGTTGCCTTTTATCTCTCACTGATCTCCTCAATACTGGGGTATGAGGCTCTTCTTCTTCTTCTTCTTCTTCTTCTTCCTCTTCTTCAGATGATTCATATTTTTCATCATCCAACTCAAGCTCTATTTTCTCAAGTTCGTCTTGCGTTGGTAGGAATTCCTGTTTGGACACATATTTTACCTCTCTGAAAAAAACATCTCGACTGTAAACAATTTTCTTGGTTTCTGGGTTCCAAAGCTTATAACCTTTCACACCATCTTTATAACCAATAAATATACACTTTTCAACCTTTTTATCCAGCTTAATTCTATTTTCCTTTGGAACATGTACATAAGCATCACAACCAAACACTCTAAGATGTTGAAGAGAGGGTTTCATTGCAGACCATACCTCATGTGGAGTTTTATCATCCAACGCTGATGAAGGTGATCGATTGACTAGGTAACATGCTATACTCACTGCCTCTGCCCAGAATTCTTGTCCTCACTCGGCACCGCTGAGCATGCTACTTGCTTTTTCCATCAGTGTCTTGTTCATCCTTTTTGCAACTCCATTCTGCTGAGGAGTGTATGGAGTAGTCTTATGCCTTTCTATACCACACTTCTTACAAAATTATTTGAATTCATTTCTACAGAATTCTCCACCATTATGTGTTCTCAATACCTTTATTTTCTTCTATGTCTGATTTTCTACCAAAGCCTTAAACTCTTTAAATTTATTAAATACCTCAGATTTATTTCTAAGAAAATAAATCCATGTGTTCCTTGAAAAATCATCTATGAATGAAACATAATACACAGATTTATCTAGGGATGGAATAGGAACAGGTCCAAACACATCACTGTGTATCAACTCTAAGATCCCCTTTGCTCTTGTAGAACTAGATGGGAATCTTACTCAATTATGTTTACCATATATGCAATGTTCACAGAAATCAAAATCCAGAGTGAAATTAGACATACCTTCGACCATGCCTTTACCGTGTAGTGTTCGAAGGCCCTTTTCTCCAATATGCCCCAGTCTTTGATGCCACATCATGGTCTTCTTTTCAGGGATGATATTGGTCTTGTCTTCTTTATTTGTCTACTCAAGGATGATAGATCTTTTACACCCATTAGTATAAGTGTTTCCCAACAACTTGTATAGAGTTACACACCAAACTCCCCTCATCAACACCATTTCTCCTCATACCATCTTGCAAGTGTTCTTTCCAAATATAGTATCCACTCCTGCATCATCCAACTTGCTTATAGATATTAGGGTCCTAGCAAGTTTTGGAATGTGTAGAACCCCAGGGAGTTTTCTAATCCTTCCATCTTTTATAAACAACTTAACCCGTCCACGTCCCATGATTTTTTTCATTGATTCATCTCCTAGGAATACATCACCACCATCATATTTTTCATATTCAAAGAACCACTCCTTGTGAGGACTCATATGGTCTGATGCACCTAATTCGATCAACCATACATCACAGTCTACATGTGTACTTGTAGATTCCAGGTAAACATCACCCCCTTCTTTAGTGGAGGTTTTTTCCTCTGTGGAAGAGGTACTATCATATCCCTTTAGTTTTTCAACCTTTTTAGACTTGCAATCTTTCATATAATGCTCTCTTTTACCACACTTCCAACATTTCCTCAAAGATTTTCCTAGAGACTTAGATCTACCTATAGATTTAGATCTCCACCCCGAAGGCTTACCAGGGTTCCTGTCTTGGGTATGCCCTCTTACAAATAAAACATCTATGCTGTGACCATCCATGCTTTTTCTCCTCGTCTCTTAAAATAACAAGGATGCAACTACATACGCATACTTCAATGTAGATTGAGTGGTACTACCTATTTCTACAACTAGATTATCCCAAGAGTCTTGCAAAGAACATAACAAAGTAATACAATTATCTTCTTCTACAATCGTAATATTAACAGAGCCAAGTTGACCTACCAAAGTATTAAAGGCATTTAGATGTTCTGTCATAGAATCTCCATCTTCCATCCTAAGATGATACAAATTCTTTTGAAGAAACAACTTGTTTACCAGGGACTTTGATTGATACAAATTCCCCAACTTATCCCATAGTTCCTTCACTATAGATTCTCTTGAGACAGTCAACAACACTGAATCTTCCAGGTAGAGTTGAATAGTACTCCTTGCTCTTCTGTCCAACTTCTCCCAATATTCCTTCAACATACCAGTAGGTGGTGTACTAGTAGTTTGTGCACTAGTAGGTTGTGTACTAGTCGTTTGTGTGCCAGTAGGTTGCGTACCAGTCGGCGGTGTACCAGGATCCACAACGATCCATTGTTTGTCTACAAGAAGTTCCTCCATATTCATCTTCAATAGCTCAATTTTTTTTGATCCAGATGGGTATCAGTGGCTGCCCACCTTTCCATCTGGCTCAAATCAATTTTCTGGAATTTCTTGTAATTTACTATTTTTAGCAGTTTTTTTCGGGTCCTGAACTTCTGGGGCCATTTTGAGGCCCTAAACAATGTTTTTTTGGGTATGTTGATCTTGCAAAATAACATCTGTGATGCTATTTTGTCTCGAGTGTTGTAGACCTCCGATAGATCTTTCCAACAAGCTATCGTGAACCCTAAACAAAGATCGTATGCAATAGTTATGACTCTGGGAAGTTGATGGACCAACTTACCCAAATAGGGCCCACTTGACTTTTGGCGTTTCATCTTCTAGGGTTAGGTTTTTGGTTTCTACCTTCCTGCTTTTGATAAATAAGGCCCTTCGGCCTCTTTTTGTAAGGAGCTTGGTCATAGATGAGTGTAGCTGCCACATCTCTTATCAGGGATATGCTACCACCATTCTAGCTATGTATTGTTCAAAAGTTTTACAGTTTCTCTATTTCATTAATTAATAGAAGTGTGTGTTTACTGTATCACTGTGTTCTCTGCAATACTATTGTGCACACTCTGTTATTTGCTTCTTACATTCCATTCCTGCATAAATCTGGATCATTTTTACCATTGAACTTCTCTATATTTATTCTAGAAGAACTTGCCATTCCTCTTTTTGCACTCAAATAACCACTGCAAAACATCCCACTAAACCCAGGTTTATCACAGACCCAAGATAAACTTGATCTATCAAGACCAAGCCAAACCCTCAACAACAAAGGTGTCCCTCTGAAGCCAAAAATGAGCTATGATAACACATGTAATTTTTAAACCTGTGTTTTAAAGCAATGCATATAGATTCTTAAGCAAAACATAATTTAATCAATGGTTCATTCACATAGTACATAGATATTTATACCGGAAACCATCAACCAGGAAAACCTTTCTTATATTCATTATATCGAATTTCACCATTCACTATACAATATATACAATGTTTTTAGGTATTCCATAGATACCAAAACCCTAATCCCTAAAACCGAGATTGTTTTTAGTAAACCACTAAAAATAGAAAAAACCACCCAAAAAAAATTCGGGGCACTGCCCGGACGATGTGCGTAACTAGGGAGGGGCATACCTACCCCCCCTAGGAACCCCCTAGGAAAGCGCCCGACGCAAACGGCACAAACATGGAACTACTAAGAGGGATCATCAGACGCAGTTGTCAAATCTAACGCACCCACACACACACATGCAAAGAATATAACACATACCCAAAAAAATTTAATTAGCGTGGCCTAACAAAAAGTGACCTGGGCTCATTTTGGGTGTAACTAGATTGCAGAGTGGGATAATGTAAGTCATGAAATTTGCCACATCTTGGTTAAGCTATTCCTATCACTGAAGAGAATATGTATATATTTGAAACTTAAAAAATAATGAGCTACAATTTTAAAGTTGAGAAATACTATACAGAAAAAATACCAGAGATGATTACTTCCTTGGTAGTAAGGTAGTGTAACCAAGTGCAGGGAAGAAACTTAGTAGGGGTAGAAATTTTTTGTGGATAAGGCCTTTACTGGCTATGGTTGGTTGATAATTATTTTCCAAGATTCCATCTACCACCATGATTGACTTCTTAGTCTGCATTACTTCAATAATCATTGCAGAAATTGTTGTTTAGAATCGATGAGATTCTTTCTCTCAGCTTAGCAAGCAATGCCATATGTTCCCTATTGTATGTTTTGAGGGTTATGTTTTCAGCCTTGTTGTTGAAGGTTTGAATTGATATTGTTGTGTCGCATGATTCTATTGAGAAAATTATGTGTATTTTTTTCTTTTGCTAAGAGTTTGGAATCAGAATCTACAATATATATCAAGGCATGTTTTTTCAAATTAAGATGTAGAACTTACTATTAAACTTATTTTTGACCATAAAGTTGTTGGCATATCGATATAACTTGAATCTGGTTGTGGAAGACTGATCTGGATTTAGGAGTGGAACAAACTAATTGAAAGATTGAATACAATAAACACTGAGATATGAAGAATAACATGGATATATATTAAACCATATCTTCTATTAAATAAATGAAATAGGCTCAAACTGTAAAACTGCAGAACCAAAACAATTGCTCGAATGGTGGTATCTATCTCTGAGAAGAGATGTGGTTGCTACATGCATCTTTCTGAACATAATGATTACAATGAGGCTCCAAAGGCCTTTTTTATATTACTTATGAGTTCCAAAACCGTAGACATCCAAAAACCTAACCCTAGAAGGTGAAACGCCAAAAGTCATGTGGGCCCCTATGGGTAAGTTGGTACCTCAAATTCCTGGGGTCATAACTTTTGTATACGACCTTTGTTTAAGGCACGTGATAGCCTGTTGGAAAGGTATTTCAGAGAAATACACATTACACCATCAAAATCTAACTCCATCTACAGTTTAACTGTGGTGAGACAAAAAAAAACTATTTAGGGATCCAAAATGGACCTGAAAGTACAACAAGATGTGCAGACATGAAAACATACAAGATAATCCAGTTGGATTGGGTGAGAGGCCACCAATATCCACCTGGAATATGTGTATGGATTTAGAAAACCCAATAAGTGTAGAACCCAAAATTACAAAGAAGTACAAGAGAACGTGTTGAACTAAAACGAACAAGAGGAGCCAGTTGGAATAGGTGGGTGGCCAACAATATCCACCTGGATCAATCCTCCCCCGTTAGGAAGTAATGGCATCCATTGCATTGAGTTCCCCCATGAAATGAGGAAACCTTTGTTGGATTTGGCCTCGGGTAAGCCACTTTCCTTGGTGTAGGAGATTCCCTACCTTGAAAACCCGATAAAGTTGGATCCTCTGCTCATGAGTGCCCTTGACCCGTGTGTCCACTATCTAATCAGTTGATGCTTGTTACATGCATTCAAGGTTGAAGTATTTTGGTGTCATATGTTTTACGATCTTTGAGGTGTCTAATAATGGTGGAAAATATGGTCGAAGGAGGTCCACATTGAACAATCGTTGTAGGCCAAGGATGGGTGGACTATTGACCTCAAAAGAATTGCTACCCAGAGCCTTGGTGATAGTGTAAGGCCCGTAGAAAAGTGGGTGGAGATTCTAATGGGGCCCTGTGAAACACTCCTACAAATGTAACTAAACTTTGCTCCAACCTGAAAAATGGTGTGGTACCATGTGTTGAGCATGGCACTTCTTTCACTTAGCATTGTATTTCTGCAAAATATC
>JZKD02S0510970.1:72311-99489 GCA_000966675.3 Picea glauca | reverse complement strand
TCAACCACCCATGTCCATGTCTATGGATTTTCTCCTTGTGCTCTTCGATCTACCTGAGTATGAGTTTTTTTATGAGAATTTAGGTTGTTGCAGAGCTTCGATGTGTTAAACTCAATAACATAACTCAATAACAGTATGGGTTTTATGCGACATTAATGCATGGGTTACTTGCAGGTTTACCCATCGATCGTTCACAGATCGATGGTTCACATCGATTGTGGAATCCCAACATGCTCACTCTTTATCGAAGAGTTCAATCTCTACAATCTAAAAAGTGCTTTCCCAACTCTTTTAATCGTGTTATTTGATTAACCACCATGGCGAGATCACTGAAGTTGGTTTATTGTGGTCTGTGAACTAGCACTTCTGTTAATTTCACCTTTGCGCTCCACAATTATTCTAAACCATCGATCTTTGTTCATAGATCGACGGTTCACAGTGATTGCAGGGCCCAATATGGAAAATTTTTGTCGGACTTAGTCTAATCATGGTTGTTGATCTTCCACCCCGACGAGATAAACGTTGTTGGTTGATTATGGGCTGTGAACTAGCACATCCATTAATTTCACCTTCACGCTCCGCAATGATCCCTCACCGTCAATCAAATCGAATGACTAGTGTTTGATCTATTAACTCCAGTGGATATTGCAGTTGATCTGACGTCTGCGATTGGTCTTCCCTCCGATTAGCGGCTCACATTCATATCCTCTTTCAGGTTGTTGAGTATCCTAATTTGATCAGGGTTATCTTCCTGAAGCATACTCTACTTGGGTATGTGACGCATACTACTTTCTTTCCTTAACATGGTTTTAACCAAGCCTATTCAATCAAACATACTCATTTATTCATTTGTTAGTCTTCTATTCATTACATGATTCTTTCAAAATGTAATCCATGATTCTTATCTATCTATCTATCTATATATATATAAGCTTGTAGCTCACTCAGTTCTCAACAGTTATTAAGGTTGTGATTATGTCCTCCTAAAAAAGTTTTCACACATTTCTCTCACAGGGAACTCCATTAGCATGCAACTTCTTTATTTCATGTCCATCACTACATGTGATGGCCTCAACCTTGAGTTAGCTTTAGTTGTGTGCCCAATATTTCATAAGAAATATAAACATGCATCTTTTTCATGTGTCCAAATTATGTACCCACACATTTTCTGGTTTTGTTAACTTACATCCATGATGTGCTTAACCATATGCATATTCATAAGCCTTTGTGTAGCTTCCATAGGTATATTTTACAACCCACCTACATCTCTATTTTAAAATCAGTCAACTCATGATTGTTCACAATCATTCTCATGTGACCCTCAAAGGAAGAATCATTTGCCTCTTATCCTGACAACAAACCATCCTTGCTCATTTACTCTTTCATTTATTTATACTCATCTTTCCCGAGGTAATGGAGCACATTCCCCCTTAATCTATCACTCAAAACAAAACTTTCATGACTGTTAAAAAATGGAGTCCACCATGCATCCATGGTATTCACTTAATCTTGGCAAGTGCAATTCTTGCCTTACGTATCACTCACCAAGGAAGCCATATTATTCCCTTAGTATACATATATCCTTACATCATGCATGTGCATCATTTACACATGGACCTATCATACTTCTAGATCCTCCTCCAAGAATATTTTTTTCCTCCTTATGACAAGCCTCAAAGGAACACTCAACAATGAGCTTCCCTCTTAGTTGACAGTTTGTAGTCATTCACAAGATATCCACTTGGAAATTTAATAGACATAGTCATAACTATGTTTCCCTTCACGAGGGCCCAACTACTTATATTCCCACCATCCAACACTGGATGTCAATCTTACCCATTGGATTCTAGATGTGCCCCAACACTTACTTTACCACCTTCATGATCAACATTTAATAAACCATTCTACCTTGATTATAATAATTTTTTAATTTCTAATAACAATTGGACTTTTCCCTTAAATCCCAAATGCAATTTCGAGTTATGTTACTTACTAAGTATCCTATTTTAGAAATCTAGAGTGTCTTTAGGTCAAGATCAGTCTTGACCATTACACCTAGTATTCTTCCCTTTGTTCAACAATAGTCAGGAACAGAGGCCACTCTCCTCCTCTCACAAGAACTCTGGCAGATTAGTTTCCTATCCACCAATCAAGGTAGGATGTTTTCATTTCTCACTTAATCACTCTATATTTCTAGATCTTTGTTTATCAGCTTGATTAGAAAAATCTTGCCCAACAATTCCTGTACCTAGAACACAATTTGTTTCTCAGTTTCGTTCGAAACCTAAGAGTTGCGCATGCTCTCCCTTTTCATGGAATGGTCACTAGACTCATTCCTTTGATCGTGAGGGATTATACACATATACAAGGTTTAACCCTTCATTAAAGTAGTAATCCTTTTCATCCATTCACATCCAATTCTTCCTATTAGTTCCCATCAACATAATCCCACTCTTGTAGGATCAACTATCATTTCCCAAAGAAATGATAGGATTCTTTTACCACAGACTAGCATTATTCAGTCTCATTGGGTAAAATCCCAACTGTATTTTAATCTAAATCCTTAAAGTACTTCAAGAATATTTTCATACAACTTGTGCATGAGCCCAAGTAGGCCAAGTGTTGTTGTCGTGCTCTAATACCAATTTGTAACACACCCATGGCGTGGGTGAAAAAATTTTGTTCTCCTTAAGTAATAAAATCCTCCATTCTGGGTCTCTATCACATTTTTCTCATCTAGATATTTCCAATCATGGTCTCCATGCTCAAAATCAAGCTCGAAACTAGAAGATATACCTCTCGCAAGCTCCTTCGGTGTTCAATTGTCGGGGCCACGTGGCTTAAATATGGATCTGACTCAATATGCTTCATTTTTATTTCTGTGATATACCAAAGCTTCCAACATTCCTAAATCTATGGCGTAGATACATCCACCAACCAATCAAACAACTGGTCTTGATCCTCATCTAACTCACAGGCTAGCGGGGAATTCGACATTTGACCTTCAGATTTGAATTCCAAACCTAGCCCCTTCCTTCTGTCTACAATCATATACGACCCCAGGATATGACTAGAAACCATGACACCAGGCACCTATTTCTGTGCTTCTGAGCTTCAGGCTCCAGACGTTTTCAACTTATGACACTGTGAATCTCCCAAACTGTCGAATCAGTGAAATTCGGGTATGCCACGGGGATCAACGGTCCCCATTATTTTTCAAGATCAATGAACCATGATTACTTCAGGCCTCCACAAATTAGATAATTCCAAAACACCTCTCCTCAAGTATTAAAGAGTTCCAAGTCTCTAGACCGCGTGATCTTAGGCCATGCATCCACAGAACATCAATTGTTCTTATTTACTTCGCGACTTCTCACTTCAGTGAATTCCAAAGTACTCACAAATCAAAACCTCTGAAGTGCAATCCTTCCGGAGTGTCAGATATTCTGACATGAACCCTCCTATATTCAATGGTCATGATGGACTCCAGTGCTTTGACCTTCGGGAGTTATCCATCCATGCGACCCCACATTCTCCAAGGTGGTTATCCTCTGAAATGAAAGATATGTTGACACCTGTCCTCTGCTAATAGATGAATCTGATGAGCTCCAACGCTATAGCCTTCGGGATTTATTTATCTAACCAACTCTTCTTTTATCCCCAAGTGAATTTTCTCTAAAGTGGCATATCTTTCATCGCACGTTCTTTTTCCAATGGACGGTTGGGATGACCTCAGAACTCTAGCCTTCGAGAATCCTCGCACCTCCATTATTACACTATTTCATAGTACTACTGCTCCACAATGCAGGATCTTGTGACACATATCCTTACCAATGGATGAATCATATCTGTTCCATCTCCGAAATCTTCGGGAGTCTTTCTATCCTTCTTCTCTCGCTCCTCTGAAATCTGGGATCTCTTGCCACATGTCTCCGACTGAAGGATGATTGATACCTACTCGGTTACTTCAGGCTTTAGGGATTTTTGAATCACCAAGCTTCAAATCCTCTGGAGTGGCTCTTCTTTGGAGTTAACGATATATTGACACGCGTCCTGGTTGATGGATGGTTTAGATCTCCTCCTACTCCCCACAACTTCGGGAGTATTCAACCTTTTACACCTACTTCCTTTCAGTGTATTAAACCTCCAGAGTACAGGATCTAGTGCCACATGTCCTTTATGATGGACGATCAATAAGGGTCCCGAAGGATCCTTAGATCCATGTTCCACATTACTTCATGACTCCAGTCTTCAAGAGGTATTGACATTACAACATCATTGTCCTCTCGATATAGTCAACGTTGGACTCATTACATCGTAGATCCGACAGTTGGGATAGCTCGCAGGAATCCTCATATCTACAACCCAGATTAAGTTTGGGACTTCAGGGGATTCACCTCTTGCATGATGAATATACATGATTCCTTGGGCCCACAAAGTATGAAGGGATCAAAGGAGTAACATACGCATCCCTTCTCCAGATGTGACGATCATGAAGAGCTTCGGATCGTCCCAAGCTAATCTCATCCATTCATCTTCCAAATGAAATAATATTTCCTTTCAAGACTTGAATCTCACTATTCTTCCTAAGCTTCATCAATTCTAAAGTACTTAGGCACTTTGTGTTATTTCTCTTGTTCTTAACACTTAGAGGGATCTTCCACACACCCCTTGTGCTCATTCGTCACTCTAGAAATTAAAGGTTCTCATTCTATGCCCGGCTCGCAGAGAGCCTTTGCATAAGTGCACTATCTCTCCTGAGACTTAACAGACTCCTTCCTCAAAGGGACTAAGAACGACTAGGAGTGTCGACATGCACACATGAAACTGTTCCCAAGGTCGATGAATTCACAGTTCATTTCTCTAGCTTAAGCCACCACAGGGATCAAGAATTTACGAGTACAAGTCATGTCTGAAAAATATAATTTATTACTTGCCTAAATACACAATCAAGAAGAAATAAAAGTTATAAAATATAACCATTAATAAAACATGTACATCCCTGAAACATTCATAGCATATCCGACTTTAATCTACAGTTACAGTCCAATTACATAGGATATGAGAATACTTATCTATTACAGGGTACATCCAACTAACTAATTGTGGGTGTTCATCTCTCCACCCAACCATAGGATCAGAGGAATTCATTCTTAGCACTTTAGGCACCCCCGTGCCAAGCCATCATATCACCAGGGAACTCTCATAGTTTCTCAAGGATTCTTTCTCTGTTTCAGGTTCTGCTCGGGTTCTGTTCTCTACAAAATCTCAGAGATATCTTTATTTGTCATGGCCTTGGAGAGGCTTATCAGATGCTCATTCAATATCAATCTCGCATCCTTCTTCTCATCATCCGCTGGAGAGCTCCATGCATTATCCTCTCTATATATCTATGTTTTTCCTTGTATCTATTTTCCATATCTCTTTTCCCAGGATGGTTCTCGACCTATCCTGTTCCTTCTGTCAGAAGGGAACTCGGGTCATCCTAGTCCTCCAGACCTTGCGGTACTTCGGGATGACATTATTCAGCCAGACCATGCTTCGATTCATGGGGTGGTTGATGTTTCAACCACCGGTCCTTTCTTCATTAGTTGATTCCTCCTTGGGAGCTGGAGGAGGTTTATTTTCCTCATCAGAGGGAAAATTTGGGGTCATTTGTCATAATGAACCCTCTCTATAGTTTTCCCATTCTTTCCTCTAGTGATATCATGTCCAATACTTTGAGGCTTCACCCCCAAAGTCATCCATTAGAATTTTAAACCATAATACATTTACATTGTTCCCATGCCATAGCATGGTAATTATAATTAACGATTAATTACAAGCTGGGGGAAACAGGGGTGTTACAATTCCCTCCCTCTTAAAAAGGAACATCATCCTCGGTGTTCTTTCTCAGAAACACATGTCTTGCCTTTCTCATTTAGCCACTTCAAAAGTCTTGACCTTCATCCTTGGTCTGGTCCTTTTTTAGACTCTTAATCTTTGTCACCTACCTTCAATAATTCTTGGGAAAAAAATCACATAAATCATAGTCTCATGCGAAAACATTTTACCGTTGTTCAAAATTCAAGAGGAAAATTTCATAATCTAGCACAATACCTATCTGTGGAGTTTGTGGATATGTATCCACTTGATTTTCTCATTATCTAGGCTTACTGTTTTTCATGACATACCCATTGTTTGCATGATCCCAATCAATAGTTTAAAAGAACTATCAGAGTCTCCTCTTCTTTACAGTCACTCAGCCTCCAAGCCTAGGCTCATGCATCCCCTTCTCTTCTATACAGTTCCTTGGGTAATCCATCTTTCCTTGCCAAGTATTTCTCACATATGAATAATTTCAGAGAGTTCATCAAGCCTTACAGTCGAGGCATCCCTCATACTTTCTCTACTGAGGCATCCCTCCTGCTTGTCTTACCTCAACACAGCATATTCCAGATGATCATGACTTACCACGGGGTTCTGATATCTCAAAAGTGGCCTCTTTCATGCTTTTCAGCTTGAAAACCTTCATATTCCCTTTCTAGAGAGATATTTTCTTCTCACTCGTATAATATGTATACAAAAATTCATGAGTCATCATCATAAATTGTAGATTCAAATTTTTTTTTTTTTTTTGGTAAATCTTCCACCCACAGATTTCCAAATTCCACATTTTGTTTTTAGATCTTTTCTGCAGGGAACCAGATGCACCAATTATGGGATTTTCCTTCCCATAGTAGTTTGGATCAGTAGGCAATTTTGGTCTTCCTTATGGTCTTACAACACTACCATATACAAGACCCTTTGCTTCTTGCAATGTCAACATTCCTCAACCAAACAAGTTGTTAGTTCTCATGCACATTATATGTTCATTGCACACTTGCAGTAGTTCACAAACAATTTCAGGAATGTGCATACTAACAATCAAATGCATTTTCTTCAAGAAAATACCATTCGTTGTGGTTTGGCTCAGTAGGTAATTAGTCTTCCTTATGGACTTATGTCACTGCCATATCCAAGAGTCTTTTCTTCATGCGCTTTAAACTTCAATCAACCAAAAAAATTGTTAGTTTCCCATGCACATATATTTTCAATGCACCTTTATAACTTCATCACAAACAATTCTTAAATTGTGCATGCTAACAATCAAATCACTTTTTATCTATTCGGGGATATAAATAAATAAAGGAAATTTCATTCCTTACACATGCATCAGTTAAGTACATCAACTTTTCTAGATGCAATTCAACATTAAGTTAATTTAATCAACGTGTCAATGTGCATGGCCACATTCACACATAATGTGCCCTTGTATTGTTTTTAGATTATCACTTTTCAGGTTAGGCACTCCTACCAAGGTGTGTTTAAATTCAACCAACTTATTACCATATGGATTCTTTATCCATATTTATTATTTTAACAGAACCATATTTTCTTCTTTGAATCGATCACAACCCTAAAATCATCATTCATGAAACTCTAGGTTTCACATGAATGCCTTTAAGCATTCCTTTGACATCCATATAATGTACATCAAATTTTTGGAAGGTCCCCCTTTCATGCAAATATGCATTTCCTCGAGCAATTCCATGCAATGTGCTAGCTATGAGAACCTTTATTCCCTTAGACCCAGTCCTTGCGACCACAGTCTAACACAGAGTTTAAACTATATCTTCCTTGACTATCCTAGAGGAACTCCGTTTTCTCTCCATGTCACCGTGAGCTCTGACCTCATCTCTATTCTTTTTATGCGATACCCTTCCAACTCTTGTGTTCAAGTGCTATGATCTTGGATAAACCTCTTTTCTACAATTCGACGGTGGATATTTATCTTCCCCCAGATCCAATAGCTACAAGGGATTTCAGAACCTCAACTAACTTGTTGTTTAATTCTCCTTCCGGTATCCGCAATGGATACGGATCGTCTGATCTACGATCGGATCCCAAACTCTAAACAACACTATATTGAATTTAAATTACGTCTAAAAGACTCGACGTTAACCTGTGTACATATGCAATCTCCCCCAATGATCGTGAGTCATTGATCTTAGCCCTCGATTGATTTTAGCCACATGATTTCCAGATAATAATAATAATTTTAACACGTAAGTGTTTGACCGAGAATTTAGGATGATACAGAGCTTCGATGTGCTAAACTCAACCACATAACCTAATCACGGTACAAGTTTTACATGACATTAACATGTGGGTTCCTTGCAGGTTCTCCCATCAATCGTTCATAGATCGATGGCTCACAACAATTGCGGAATCCCAATATGATCTCTCTTTATTGAAGATTTCAATATCTACAATATAAAAATTTCTTTCCCAACTCTTTTAATCATGGTCACTGAGTCTATGCCCCAACGAGATCAACATTGTTGGTTGATTGGGGGATGTGAACTAGCACATCTGTTAATTTGACCTTCTCACTCTACAATGATTCTCAACCATCGATCTCCGTTCACAGATCGTCGGTTCACAGTGATTGTAGGTCCCAATTTCAAAAATGTTCACCCGACTTTGTCTAATCGTGGTCATTGATCTTCCACCTCGACGAGATCAATGATGTCGTTTGATTGCGGTTTGTGAACTATCAGGTTCGTTAATTTCACCTTTGCGCTTCGCAATGATCCCCAACCATCTATCAATTCAAACAACTCGTGTTTGATCCGTTAACTCTAGTGGATATTTCAATCTATTTGACTACTGTGATTGGTCTTCCCTTCGATGAGCGACTCACATTCATATCCTATGTCAGGTTCTTGAGTATCTTGATTTGATCAGCATTTTCTTTTTGAAGCATAATCTACTTGGGTATCCGAGGCATACTACTGTCTTTCCTTAACATGGTTTTATCCAAGCCTATTCAATCAAACGTACTAATTTATTCATTCGTTAGTCTTCTATTCATTACATGATTCTTTCAAAATGTAATCCGTGATTCTTATATATATATATAAAATCTTGTAGCTCACTATTTAGTTCTTAGTAGATATTAAGGTTGTGATTTTGTCCTCCTAATAGAGTTTTCACACAATTCTCTCACGGGGAATTCCATCAACATGCAACTTCTTTATTGCATGTCTATCACTATTAATGATGGCCTCAACCTTGAGTTAGCTTTAGCTGTGTACCCAATATTTCATTAGGAATATAAACATGAATCTTTGTCATGCGTCCAAATTATGTACCCACAAATTTTCTAGTTTTGTTCACTTACATCCATGATGTGCTTAACCATATGCATATTCATAAGCCTGTGTGTAGCTACCATAGGTATATTTGAAATCCCACCTACATCTCTATTTTAAAATCAGTCAACTCATGATTGTTCATAATCATTCTCATATGACCCTCAAAGGCATAATCAGTTTCCTCTTATCCTGACAATATATCATCCTTTCGCATTTAATCTTTCATTTATTTATACTCATCTTTCATGAGGGAATGGAATGCATTCCCCCTTAAGATATCATTCATAACAGAACTTTCATGACTCTTTAAAAATGGAGTCAACCATGCATCCATGGTATTCACATAATCTTGGCAAGTGAAATTCTTGCCTTACATATCACTCATCAAGGCAACCATATTGTCCTTTAGTATACATATATCCTTACATCATGCATGTGCATCGTTTACACATGGACCTATCAGACTTCCAGATCCTCCTGCAAGGATATTTTTTTCCTCCTTATGACAAACCTCATAGGAACACTCAACACTGAGCTTCCCTCTCAGTTGAGAGATTGCAGTCATTCAAAATATATCCACCTGGCAGTTTAACAAACATAGTCATAACTATCTTTCCCTTCAGTAGGGTCCAACTATACCTATATGTCCACCATCAACCACTGGATGTGAGTCTGACCCACTGGCTTCTAGAAGTGCCCCAACGCTTGCTTTACCACCTTCAAGATCAACATTTAATCAACCATTCTACCTTAATTATAATGCATTTTTAATGTCTAATAACAATTGGACTATTCCCTTAAAGCTCAAATGCAATTTCGAGTTATGTTACTTACTAAGTATCCTAGTTCATAAATTGAGACTGCCTTTACACCTAGGATTCTTCCTTATGTTCAGCAATAGTGAGCAATGGAGGCCACTCTCCTCCTCCCACAAGAACTCTAGAAGATTAGTTTCCTATCCACCAAGAAAGGAAGGTTGTTGTGATTTCTCACTCAATCACTCTATATTTCTATAGCGTTGTTTATCAACTTTATTATAAAAATCCTTCCCAACAATTCCCGTACCTAGAACAAAATTCATTTTTCAGTTCCCTTTGAAACCCAAGAGCTACCCATGCTCTCCCTTTTCAAGGAATGGTCACCAGACTCATTCCTCTGATCGTGAGGGATTATACACATATACAAGGTTTAAACCTTCATTAATGTAGTAATTATTACTGCTACGGATCTTTTCCATCCATTCACATCCAAGTATTTCTATTAGTGTCCATCAACATAATACCACTCATGTAGGATCGACTATAATTTCGAAAATAATTGATAGGCTTCCTTTACCATGGACTAGCATGATTCAATCTCATTAGGTAAAATCCCAACTGTATTTTAATCTACATCATTAAATTACTTCTAAAATATTTTCATACGACTCATGCATGAGCCCAAGTAGGCCAAGTGTTGTTGTCATGCTTCGATACCAATTTGTAACACACCTATGGTGGGGGAACCATTTTTTTTTTCTCCTTAACTAATCAAATCCTCCATTTGGGGTCTATATCACATTCTTCTCATCTAAATATTTCCAACCACGGTCTCCATGCTCAAAACCGAGCTCAGAACTGGTATATATACCTCTCCCAAGCTCCTCGGGTGTTCATTGGTCGAGGCCACGTGGCTTAAATACGGATCCAACTCAATATGCTTCATTCTGAGTTCTTTTATATCCCTAAGCTTCCAGTATTCTTAAATCTATGGTGGATATCCATCCACCAAACAATCCAATGACTGGGCTTGATCCTTGACTAACTCAAAGGCTAGTGGGGAATTTGTAGTTCGACCTTCAGATATGAACTCCAGGCCTAGCCCCTTCCTTTTGTCTAAAATCACATATGACCTCAGGCTATGACTAGATGCCAAGACACCAGGTGCCTATTTCAATGCTTCAGAGCTTCAGGCTCAGAACGTTTTCAACTTATGACACTACAAATCTCTCGAACTGTCAAATCTATGAATTTTATGTATGCCATGGGGATCATCGGTCACCATTATCTATGAATATCAACGAACCATGATTAATTCAAGCCTTTGGGCTTCATCGAATTCCAAAACACCTCTCCTCAATTCATTAAGAGCGCCAAGTCTCTCAACTGCACGATCTTAAGACACACATCCACAGAACATCAATGGTTCTGATTTTCTTTGGGGCTTCGCACTTCAGTGAATTCCAAAGTACTCATAAATGAAAACCTCCATAGTGAAATCATTCCGGAGTGTCATATATTCTGACACATGCCCTCCTATATTCAATGGTCACGTTGGATTGTCATTCTTCAGCCTTCAGAATTTCTCCATCCACGCGACCCCAATTTCTCTGAAGTGGTTATCCTATGAAACGAAAGATCTGCTGACACCTATCCTCTACTGATGGACAACTTTTATGATATCTGACACTCTGACCTTCGGGATTTATTTCTCTAACCAACTCCACTTTTCTCCCTAAGTGAGTTTTCTCCGAAGTGGAAGATCTTTTGCAAAGCGTCCTTTTTCCAATGGATGGTTGGGATGACTTCGAGACTTCAGCCTTCGGGAATCCTCACACCTCCATTCTTCAACTCTTCCAGAGTACTATTTCTTCATAGTGTGGGATTTGGAGACACTTATCCTTACCAATGGACGACTCAGATATGTTTTGGCTCCGGACTCTTCGAGAGTCTTTCCACCCTTCTGCTCTCGCTCCTCTGAAATGCAGGATCTCCTGCCATGTGTCTCCGACTGAGATTTTCTCTGTTACTTCGGGCTTTAGGGATTTTCAAAGCACCAAGCTTCAACTCCTATGGAGTGGATCTCCTCCAGATTTAACAATATACCAACATGTGTCCTGGTTGATGGACGGTTAAGATATCCTTCTGCTCCCCGCGACTTCAAGAGTCTAAAACCTTTTACACCTACTTCCTTTTACTGTTTTAAACCTCTGGAGTACAGGATCTGGTGCCACGTGTATTTTATGATGGATGGTCAAGAAGAGTCCTGAAGGATCCCTAGATCCATGGTCCACATTGTTTTAGGAAAATCTATTTTGACGTGTAACACACATTACTTAACGAATACGGTCTTCGGGAGTTCTTGACATTACAACACCCATGTCCTCCCAAAACGGTCAATGCCAAACTGACTACATCATAGATCCGAGGTTCGGGATAGATCCAGAGAATCCTCAGATCTATGGCCCATATTTACTTTGGGACTTTAGGGGATTCACCTCCTTCACGATGAATATACCCAATTTACCAAGACCGCGAAGTCTGAAGGGATCAAAGGACTAACATACGCATCCCTTCTCCAAATTTGATGATCGTGAAGAGCTTCAACTCATCCCGAACTAATATCATCCATTCATCTTCCAAATGAAATAATCTTCCCTTTCGAGACTTAAATCTCTCTATTCTTCCTAATATTCATCAAGTCTAAAGTACTTAGGCAATTTTTGTTATTTCTCTTTTTATTGACACTTAGAGGGATCTTTTGCACACCTCTTGCGCTCATTCATCACTTTAGAACTTAAAGGTTATCAATCTCTGCCCACCTTGGAGAGAGCCTATGCATACGTGCACTATATTTCCTGAGATTTAATAGACTCATTCCTCCAAGGGACTCATAATGACTAGGAGTGTTGACATGCACATGTGAAACTGTGGCCAAGGTTAATGAACTCACAGTTCATTTCTCTAGCTTAAGCCACCACATGGCTCAAGAATTTACGAGTACAAGTCATGTCCAAACCATATAGTTTCTTACTTTCCTATATAGATAATCAAGAATAAATAAAAGGGATACAGTATAACCATTAAGAAGACATGCACAAACCTAAAACATTCATAGGATATCAAACTTTAATTTACAGTTACAGTCCAATTACACAAGATATGAGAATACTTATCTATTACATGTTGCAACCAACTAAATAACTGTGGGTGTTCATCTATCCACCCAACCATAGGCTCATAGGCATTCATTCCTAGAACTTTGGCCACCCCCGTGAGAAGCCATGATATCAACAAGGAAATATTGCAGTTTCTCAGAGATTCTTTCTTTGTTTCAACTTGTGCTCGGGTTTTTTTCAATACAAACTCTCAGAGATCTCTTTCTCTGTCATGGCCTTGGTGAGGTTTATCAGATCATCCCTCAGTATCAATCTCATGGCCTTTTTTTCATCATCTGCTAGAGATGTTCATGCATTATCCTCTCTGTTGATTTATGTTTTTCCTTGTTTCTATTTTCTATATATCTTTTCCTAGGATGGTTCTCGACATACCTTGTTCCTTCTGTCAAAAGGGAACTTGGGTCAACCTAGCCTTCCAGAACTTGCAGTACTTCAGGATGAAATTCTTTAGTCAGACCATGCTTCCATTCATGGGGTGGTTGATGGTTCAACCACTAGTCCTTTCTTCATTAACATATTCCTCCTTGGGAACTAGAGGAGGTTTATTATCCTCATCAAAGGGAAACTTTGGGGTCATTTGTCATAATGAACCCTCTGTATAATTTTCCCATTCTTTTCTCTAGTGATATCATGGCCAGTACTTCGAGGCTTCACCCCCACAGTCATTCATTGGTAGTTTAAACTATAACACATTTACATTTTTCACATGCCATAGATGGTAATTATAATTAACGATTAATTACAAACTGGAGGAAATAGGGGTGTTAAAATTCCCTCCCCCTTAAAAAGGAACACCGTCCTGGGTGTTCTTTCTCAGAAACACTTGTCATGCCTTTCTCATTCAACCACTTAAGAAGTATTAACCTTCATCCTTGATCAGGTCCTCTTTCAGACTCTTAATATTGTCACCTTCCTTCAATAATTCTTGGACAACAAGAACATTAATCATAGTCTCATGCAAAAACATTTTACTGTTGTTCAAAATTCAAGAGGAAAATTTCATAATCTAGCACAATACGTATCTGTCGAGTTTTTGGATTTGTATCCACTTGATTGTCTCATTATCCGGGCTTAATTTTTTTCCTTTACATACCCATTATGTGCACGTGCCCAATCAATTTTTTACAAGAACTATCATAGTCTCCTCTTCCTTGCAGTCACTCTCCCTCTAGGCCCAGGCTCAGGCATCCCCTTCTCTTCTATATAGTTCCTTGGGTGATCCATCTTGCCTCTCCAAGGATTTCTCGCACAGGAATAATTTCATAGACTTCATCAAGCCTTACAGTTGAGACGTCCCTCAGAATTGCTCTACCGAGGCATCACTCTGGCTGGTGTTACCTCAACACAACATATTCCACGAGATCATGACTTACCACGGGATTCTCATATCTCAATAGTGGCCTCTTTCATGATTTTCATCCTTGCAGACTTCATATTTCCTTTATGGACATACATTTTCTTCTCACCCATATGATAGGTATACATAAATCCATGAGTCATCATCATAAATTCTAGATTCAGTTTTTTTTTTTGTTGTTGTTTGTTTTTGTAAATTTGTCACCCACAATTTTCCAAATTCCACATTTTGTTATCAAATATGTTCTGTACGGAACCAGATCCACCAATTACGGGATTTTCCTTCCCATAGTATTTTGGCTCAACATACAATTTTGGTCTTCCTTATGGGCTTACAACACTGCCATATCCAAGACCCTTTGTTTCCTGCAATTTCAACATTCCTTAGCCAAAGAAGTTGTTAGTTCTCATGCACATTATATGTTTATTGAACACTTTCATTAGTTCATAAAAAATTTCAGGATTGTGCATACTAACAATCAAATTCATTTTCTTCAAGAAAATACCATTCCTTGTCATTTGGCTCAATGGGTAATTAGTCTTCCTTATGGACTTATAGCACTGCCATATCCAAGACTCTTTTCTTCCTACACTTTCAACTTCAATCAACCAAACAAATTCTTAGATTTCCATGCATATATATTTTTAGTGCACATTTCTAACGTCATCACAAACAATTCTTAAATTGTGCATGCTAACAATAATATCACTTTTTATCTATTCGGGGATATAAAGAAGAAAAGGAAATTTCATTCCTTACACATGCATCAGTTAAGTACATTAACCTTTCCTAATCAATGTTTCAATGTCCATGGCCACATTCACACATAATGCGCCCTTGTATTTTTTTCAAATTATCACTTTTCAGGTTAGGCACTGATGCCAAGGTGTGTTTAAATTCAACCAACTTATTACCATATGGATTCTTTGTCCATATTTATTATTTTAGCAGAACCGTATTTTTTTCTCGGAATCGATCACATCGCTAAAATCATGATCCATGAAGCTCTAGGTTTCACATGAATTCCTTTAAGCATTCCTTTGACATCCATATAATGTACGTAAAATTTTCAGAAGGTCCCCCTTTCATGGAAATATGCATTTCCTCGAGAAATTCCATGCAATGTGCTAACTATGAGCACCTTTATTCCCTTAGACCTAGTCCTCACAATCACATTATAACACAAAGTTTAAACTCTATCTTCCTTGACTGACCTGGAGGAACTCAATTTTCTCTCCATGTGACCGAGATTTGTGACCTCAGATCTATTATTTTTAGACGCTACCCTTTCATCTCTTTTGTCCAGGTGCTATTATCCTATCTAAAACCCTTGTCTGCAATCTGACAGTGAAGATCTATCTTCCCCCGGATCCAACGACTGCAAGGGATTGTAGAACCTCAACTGTTTCGCGGTTTAATTATCCTTTCGATCTTCGCAATGGATACGAGCCGTCATATCTACGATCGGATCCAAAACTCCAAACAATGCTATATTGAATTTAAATTATGGGTACAGGTTTCTACATTAACCTGTGTGCATATGCAATCTCTGGAATGATCATGGGTCATCGATATTTGCTCTCGATCGATTTTAATGACATGATTTCTAGATAATAATGATAATTACAACACATAAGTGTTTGACCAGGAATTTAGGATGATACAGACCTTCGATAAGCTAAAATAAACCACATAACCCAATTATAGTATGCATTTTATGTGACATTAATGTGTGGGTTCCTTGCAGTTTCTTTCATCAATCATTCAGAGATCGACAGTTCACAACGATTGTGGAATCCCAATATGTTATCTCTTTATCAGAGAGTTCAATCTCCACAATTTAAAAATTTATTACTCAAATCTTTTCATTGTGGTCCTTGATTCTTCGCCCCGATGAGATCAATGACGTTGGTTGATTGTAGGCCATGAACTAGCACGTTCATTAATTTCACGTTCACGCTCCACAATGATACCCACCCATCGATCGATGTTCAGAGATTGACAGTTCACAATAATTGTGGGGCCCAATCTGGAGAATTTTCACCTGACTTTGTCTAATAGTGGTCATTGATATTCCACCACGACGACATCAACAACGTTGGTGGATTGCAGGCCATGAATAAGAATGTCTGTTAATTTCACCTTCGCGTTGTGCAATAATCCCCAAACGTCGATCAAATCAAATGAATGGTATTTTATCCTTCAACTCCAGTGGATATTGCATTCGATTTGATGACTGCGATCGATGTTCCCTCTGATGAGTGGCTCACATTCATCTCCTCTATCAGGTTCTTGAGTATCCTGATTCGATCAGGGTCTTCTTCATGAAGCATACTCTACTTGTGTATCTGAGGCATCCTACTTCCTTTCCTTAACATGGTTTTAACCAATCCTATTCAATCAAACGTACTCATTTATCCATTCTTTAGTCTTCTATTCATTATATGATGCTTTCAAAATGTAATGGAGGATTCTTATATATATAAGTTTGTAACTCACTGCTTAGTTCTCAACAATTATTAAGGTTGTGATTTTTTCCTCCTGACAGAGTTTTCACATAGTTCTCTCAAGGGGAACTCCATCAACATCAAACTTAATTATTGCATATCCATCACTATCTATGATGGCCTCAACCTTGAGTTAGATTTAGTTATGTACCCAATATTTCATAAGGAATATAAACATGCATCTTTGTCATGCATACAAATTATGTACCCACACATATTCTAGTTTTGTTAACTTACATCCATGATGTGATTAACCATATGCATATTCATAAGCCTCTGTGTAGCTGCCATAGGTATATTTCATAGCCCACCTACATCTCTATTTTAAAACCAATCAACTCATGATCGTTCACAATCATTCTCATGTGACCCTGGAAGGAAGAATCATTTGCCTCTTATCCTGACAACAAACCATCCTTGATCATTTACTCTTTCATTTATTTATACTCATCTTTCCTGAGGGAATGAAGCACATTCCCCCTTAAGCTATCATTCAAAAAAAAACTTTCATGACTCATTAAAAATGGAGTCAACTCTGCATGAATGGTATTCACTTAATATTGGAAAGTGCAATTATTGCCTTACATATCACTCATCAAGGAAACTATATTGTGTCGTTAGTATACATATACCCTTACATCATGCATGTGCATCATTTACACAGGACCTATCCGACTTCCAAATCCTCCTCCAAGGATATTGTTGTCCTCCTTATGACAAGCCTCGTAGGAACACTCAACACTAAGCTTCCCTCTCAGGAGAGATCTTGCAGTCATTCACACGATATCCACTTGGCATTTTAACATGCATAGTCATAACTATGTTTCCCTTTACTAGGGTCCAACTATATTTGTATGGCCACCATCCTCTAGTGGATGTCATTTTGACCCATTAGCTTCTAGAAGTGCCCCAACACTTCCTTTACCACCTTCAGGATCAACATTTAATAAACCATTCTACCTTAATTATAATACGTTTTTAATGTCTAATAAAAATTGGACTATTCGCTTAAGGCCCAAATGCAATTTTGAGTTATGTTACTTACTAAGTATCCTAGTTCAGAAATCCAGGGTGTCTTTAGGTCAATATCAGTCTTGACCATTACACCTAGGATTCTTGCTTCTGTTCAACAACTATTAGGGATAGAGGCCACTCTTCTCCTCCCATAAGAACTCTGGCAGATTAGTTTCCTATCCAGCAAGCAAGGGAGGTTGTTGTGATTTCTAACTCAATCACTCTATATTTCTACAATTTCGTTTATCATCTTGATTAGAAAAATACTTCCCATCAATTCTTGTACCTAGAACAAAATTCGTTTCTGAGTTCCCTTCGAAACCCTAGAGTTGTGCATGCTCTCCCTTTTCAAGGAATGGTCACCAGACCCATTCCTCTGATCATGAGGGTTTATACACATATACAAGTTTTATCCCTTCATTAAAGAATTCATTATTACTCCTACAAATCCTTTCCATCCGTTCACATCCAAGTCTTGCTATTAGTGTCCATCAACATAATCCTACTCCTATAGGATTGATTATCATTTTCCAAACAAATGATAGGCTTTATTTACCACAAACTAGCATGATTCAATCTCGTTGGGTAAAATCCCAACTGTATTTTAATATACATCCTTAAAGTACTTCAAAAATGTTCTCATACGACTCATGCATGAGCCCAAGMAGGCCAAGTTTTTTTGTCATTCTCTAATACCAATTTGTAACACACCCATGGTGGGGGTGCCAAWAYTTCATTCTCCTTAATTAATCAAATCCTACATCTGGGKTCTCTATCACATCCTACTCATCTAGAKATTTCCAACCACTRCCTCCGTGCTCAAAACCAAGCTCAGAACTGGCAGATATACCTCSCCCAAGCTCCTYAGGTGTTCATTGGTCGGGGCCACRTGGATTAAATATGGATCTGACTCAATATGAATCATTATAATTTATTCGATATCAAAGAGCTTCCAACATTCCTAAATCTATGACAGAGATCCATCCACCAACCAATCCAATGTCTRGGCTTGATCCTTGACTAACTCACAAGCTAGCGAAGAATTCGGCRTTCAACCTTTAGATTTGAATTCCAGGCCTAACCCCTTCCTTCTGTCTACAATCGCATATGACCCCGGTCTATTACCAGGTGAAAATACAACACATGCATATCTCGGTGCTTCGGAGCTTCAGGCTCCTTACATTTTCAACTTATGACACCAAAAATCTCCCAAACTGTCGAATCTGTGAATTTTGGGTATGGCACGGGGATCAACGGTCCCCGTTCTCTATCAAGATCAATGTCCCATGATTATTTCAAGCCTCTGGGCTTGGAATAATTCCAAAACACCTCTGCTCAAGTCTTCCAAAGTGATAAGTCTCTAGACTAGGTGATCTTACACCACACTTCCACAGAACATCAACGGTTCATATTTAATTTGGGACTTCATGCTTCAGAGAATTCCAAAGTACTCACAAATGAAAAACTATGAATTTAAATCCTTCTAGAGTGCCAGATATTTTGACACACACCCTCCTCTATTCAATGATCATGATGGACTCTGATGCTTTGGCCTTCGATAGTTCTCCATCCACACGACCCCATTTTCTCCAAAGTGGTTATCCTCTGAAATGAAGGATTTGTTGACACCCATCCTTTGCTGACAGACAACTCCGATGAACTCCAATGCTCCGACCTTCAGGAGTTCTTTCTCTAACCAACTCTAATTTTCTCCCAGAGTAACTTTTCTACGAAGTGGCAGATCTTCCTCCATGCATCCTTTTTCCAATGAAGTGTTGGGGTGACTTCGGGACTCTGACCTTCGAGAATCCTCACACCTCCACTCTTCAACTCTTCCAGAGTACTACATCTCTAACTTGAGAGATATGGCGACACCTGTCCTTACTAATGGATGGATCAAATCTATTCCGACTCTCGACTCTTTGAGATTCTTTCCACCCTTCTTCTCTCACTCCTCTGAAATGTCAAATCTCTAGCCATGTGTCTCTGATTGACGAACGACTGATATGTGCTTCGCTACTTCGGGATTTGGGGATTTTAGAAGCACCAAGCTTCAGATCCTTTAGAGTGGCTCTCCTTCGATGTTAACGATATACTGACACACGTCCCAGTTGATGGATAGTTCATATCTCCTTTGGCTCCCTGCGACCTCAGGAGTATTCAACCTTTTACACCTGCTTCCTTTCGGTGTGTTAAACCTCCATAGTACAGGATCTGATGCCACATGTCCTTTATGATGGATGGTCGAGAAGGGTCCTTTTTGTAATGACATGTCCTGACTCTGGTCTTCAAGAGGTATTGACATTACAAAATCCGTGTGGTCCTGAAATGGTCAATGCCAGACTTAATAGTGTAGATTCGACGATCGAGATAGCTCCTTGGAATCATCATATATATGGCCCAAATTAACTTCACGACTTAGGGACTTCAGGGGATTCACCTCCTCCATGACAAATATACCCAATTCGTCGGGCTCCTCCCAAACTAATCTCATCCATTCATCTTTCAAACGAAAGAATCTTCCCTTTCAAGGCTTGAATCCCCCTATTCTTCCCGGGCTTCGTCAGCTGTAAAGTACTTAGGCACTTTGCGCTATTTATCTTGTTCTTAACAATTAGAGGGATCTTCCACAGACCCCTTGAACTCATTCATCACTCTAGAACTTAAATTTTCTTGGTCTCTTCCCGCCTCCCAGAGAGCCTGTGCATACATGCACTATCTCTCCTGAGATTTAACAGACTCCTTCCTCCAAGGGACTCAAAACAACTAGGAGTGTCGACATGCACAGGTTAAATTCTACACAAGGTCGAAAAACTCACAGTTCATTTCTCTAGCTTAATCCACCATAGGGCTTAATAATTTATGAGTACAAGTCATGTTCAAACGATATAATTTCTTACTTTCATAAATACACAATGAAGGATAAATAAAAGGGATACAGTATAACCATTAAGCAAACATGCACATCCCTGAAAAATTCATAGGATATCCAACTTTAATCTACAGTTACAGTCCAATTACACAAGATATGAGAATACTTATCTATTATCGGTTGCAACCAACTAACTAACTATGGGTGTTTGCCTCTCCACCCAACCATAGGCTCATAGTCATTCATTCTTAGCACTCTGGCCACCCCCGTGCCAAGCCATGATATCACTAGGGAACTCTCGTATTTTCTCAGGGATGCTTTCTCTGTTTTAGCTTCTACTCGAGTTCAATTTTCTACAAAATCTCAGAGATCTCTTTCTCTCTCATGGCCTTGGAAAGGTTTATCAGATGCTCACTCAACATCAAGCTCACGGCCTTCTATTGATCATCCGCTGGAGAGATACACACACTATATTCTCTATCTATCTATGTTTTTCCTTGTCTCTATTATATAAATGTGAATAAATGAGATGAGGTCGAACACTCATGGAATCATTTGATCAGAGGTCAATGATGTAAACCCACTGTCGAATGTGAGGAGGCCTGTCATTGAGGAATGCAGGTCCCAAAGTACTAATTAGTTTATAAGTCTATTTCCCGGATAATGTGTTGAAGTCGACAAGAATAGACTCGTCGAGGGAGGGCCTTGATGTATCCCCCATCAACGACATGAAACGGTCATAGAGATGTAATTGGTCGACGAACATGGACTGACACAGGTTTTGAGGCAAGATACTTGGGATGGTTGACTCTCAAGATGGATACTTCCCTTGAACACTGAGGCATGACAACAAAACATGACATGGACCAAAACTATGTAGTGGGTACCGTGACTTGCGTCGGGTGACTCAAAGGAGTGAAAGGAAACTCAAAGGATTGGCTCAGTGCAGAGGTTCAGCAGATTATGATATGTGTAAAATGACAAAGTGTCGTGTTCAAGGGAGACTCTAAGAAATGTTGGATGATGTTCTCAAAAGACTGATTGGTTTGCTCCTTTCAATTTTTTCCCCCATCCAGATAGATGAGTACCTCATTTTAATTTAATGAGCACGAGGAGGATAAAACATGCACAATATAACTCACCTTTGGTAAGTTCCGCTTTCTTTGTTTAACGAACGAGAAGAAGTCAGGGTTTGGTCCCATATGGGTCTGTCAATGTGTGCTTTAACGAGTCCAAAGGTAGAAAACTCGAAGTTTTTTCGGGATTATAGAGTTTGGAAAAACACTTAAAAGAGAACTCTCTCAGTTCCTTTTTCATACAATAGTCCGATGAGACTGAAAAATGGTTAAACTATCGCTCGCGAGACGCCCTTTCTAACCTTTTAACGAGTGTGAAAGGAAGCAAGGTCACTCGACAATCTTTTCATGTTTAGAGAGTCTGAAAAGGGTTTAAAGGAGAATCCAAAGGGGTTCCTTTTTCGTATGTTCGTATCCGTACGGGCCCGAAAAAGAGATAAAAGTTTACCCAGTTGCATTCTCATGTATTTACGAGCACGAGAAAGAACAAAGACTAAGCTCGGTATGCCCCCATATTGAAATATGGTGACTTGACTCCAGAATGATCATCAAAGGATGGAGACATGCCCCCCCCAAGCTTCAATTCATTCACCGACTTTGAGGTTGTCACCAATTTCTATGCTAGATGGAGAAAAAGGATACAGGTGGATGAAATGAAGTTTAAAAAATGAGACCTAACGAAAGACTTGACTCGACATCTACGAGATCTAGCGAAAGACTCAACTTGAAGGGAGAGGTGATTGTTTCATTTTTTAACGAGCTTGACACAGGAAAAGAACTATGCTCAAGGTTTCAGGTTCGATCCCCAGATTGTTTTTTCATTTTTTAACAAGCTTGCTACAGAGAGGAAAACTATGCTCAAGGCCTCTGTTTCATTTTTTAATGAGCTTGCCACAAAGAAGAGAAACTATGCTCGTTATGCCCCCCGAGCATGAAATCTATTGGCCTTTGTTTCATTTTTTAACGAGCTTGCCACAGAGAAGAGAAACTATGCTCGTGGTTGCTTCTTGATCATGGCTTCCAAGAGGATAATGCTCTAGAAGGATACCATGTCAAAGGACAAAAATCAGTCATGGCTTCCAAGAGATCTTCGTCAGATGGAAGAGAATCACTCTGGAAGGAACACATGTCGAGGGTCATGACAGGGGTAAGGAGATCAGGCTCCAATAACCCTACCGAAGAGATCACCATGTCAACTACCGGATCCAAATCGTCAGAAGTTGAGGTCATGGGAGACAACGCCACATAATTGACATGCGGTGAGGGTGATATTATCTGCATATAAGAACCACTTAGGGAGGTAACCCAGTCAGGGACGATGAATGAAAGTTGATCAATAGTCACAATTCTTCCATCACGAGGGAAAGATATCACACGGAAAAGAGTGGATACAATAGCTTTCATAGCATAGACATAATCTCGCCCAAGGAGTAAAGAGAAATCAAAGGGGTCTTGGACTACCATGACATCAATAAAGACAGTTTTCCCTCCCAAATTTACAGGAAACTGAGGAAGGATCCCTAAAGGTTGACTAGTTCTTTTGTTAAAAGCTAACAAATTTCGTGTAACCAGTGAAAGCTGCGGACAACCCAAAGCGTACCAAGCAACAGAAGACAAAATACTAACAGACGCACCTTCATCTATCAGCGTTTGAGGAACATCCCAACCACGAACCTGTACTATAATCTGGAAAGGAAGGTGGTAGGGAAGACGAGGTCCAGTTAGCGCACCCCAATCAAAAAGGATGGCCTCATTACTTGGAGGGGGTTCCACAAGAGAAGGAGGAATTCCCCCGGGCATGGTAGAGTTTGTATTAACAAGAAAAACATGGGCAGTATCGGGTTTACTCTCTAGAAGGACAGTATGATCGACCAATGATTGGATCGGATCGACCAATGGTGGACTTGGATAGACCACTTGGGCACTCTTCAGAGGAAGAGTGGGACTGACCGAGGAAGGTACTGGATCAGTCACTTTGACATTCCTTAATGGAGGAATGGGATCGACCGATGCTGAAACTAGATCAGCCACTTTGGCACTCTTCAAAGGAAGAGTGGGACTGACCGAGGAAGGGACCGGATCAGTCACTGTGACATTCCTCAATGGAGGAATGGGATCAACCGATGGCGAAACTGGATCGATCACTTGAGTTTCATTCTCCAAGCGAAGAATGGGGTCGACAGGTGGAAACAGATCGACCACTTTGGTGTCACTCTCTAACAGGAGAGTGGGATCGACCAAGGATGAAAACAGATTGACCACTTTTGTGTCACTCTTTTGATGAAGAGCGGGGCTGATCGATGACGGAACTGGATCAGCTACTTGGGTTTGTGGTTCAATTGAGGAGGAAACTAGATTGACCACCTGATCAATCGGACTGACCGGGGATGGAACCGAATTGACCAGTCCATCAACCAATGATGGGTTGGGGGAGAGCTTACAATAACCTTTTGGAAGTTGAAGTCTTTCCAAAAGAGAAGAAGCCTCGTCCATGTGAGGACAAAGGTGAGAGTAATGATTACCTTTACATAACATGCAAGGGAACTTGACATTTTTCTTCTTCTTACCAACCTGAACATCACTAGTTGAGGGGGTATCATCAACATGACCGACAGAGGCCGATGACGTGGAGGACCACATTTCTAAGACCTGGGTAAGACCAGGGAAATCCCTCAGAAATTGGTCACCCTTACAAAGGCTACAAGGGAATTTGGGTTTTGGATTCTTCTATTCAATCTTGTTGACCTCATCAACACTCCCAGTACTATTAACAGTAATTGGTTTCTTAGGGACAACATCTGATGTTGTTGGGGCCTTGGTCCTTTTCGGGTTCTTCTTCTTCTTATCTTTTCATTTCTTCTTCTTCTAATCAACCTGGCTACTTGCTTTAGAGCTTTCACTAGGCGAAGAAGGAGAAATGGAAGGAGATTTGATGGGCGAAGAAGGAGAAAAGTCAACGTGAGGTTGATGTGTGGGTGGTGCATTGACATCCAAAGTATTAGGTGAAACTGAAACATTGGGAGGATTCGGGATCACCGGCATGGGGAACAACCAGACTGGTAATCCAATAGTGAGTCCTGGAAGACTTAGTGTGGAAACATATGGAGGACCACAGTTTCCAAATGAAGGAAAGGTATAAGGTTCCCGAGAAGAAGTGGTTCCTCCATTGGTACTCCCAAGATTCGATGCCATTGACACTGACTCGACCTAAGGTCCACTAAGTAAAAGAAACAACATACGCTAATAGAAATCTAAGAATCACAACCAAGCAAATAGGACCTTCTTTTGATGACCGAGTGAGTTTGACCAATGTGTGCTCCAGGTACAATGAGACTTCCCATCACCATCACCTTGTGTAAGACCCTAAAGATTATTTCCACTAAGGTTACCAATTCGCAGTCAGCCCCTGGGCGGGAACAGTCGACAGTCCGATCCGAACATACGGGCAGGGTATCAAGCCCAAAATCAACTAAAAGGATTCCATGCAGTAATTGTGGATTTATCTCAAAGTGATCCCCATAATACGATCTGACCACCACAATTAGTTAAACCACGGAGGGTTAGTCCCCGTAGCTTACCCGAATGTGACCTCGTGTGTAACCCCTGTGTGAGAGGGGGATCCCAGGCAGACTTATACGATAACTGGATTTACTCTCCCTAACTCAGGATGCTATTGTTTGTTTTGGAAACTTTGGAGAGTTATGCTCACAGCCCTAATCCAAAGTACTAAGCCTATTCTATTGTTGGTGGAGGATCCTAGAAAAGAAAAAGTTCTAGATAACTTTTAATTAGCGTTGATTTTAGTGGTTGTTCTTTACGCAAAGGGGTGCATGGAAGTGAAACAAATGGAATTATGAATCAGACCCAAAGAGTGCATCAAACATGATAAGAAATCATTTCTTTTCGATGAACATCTAGCTAAGGGAGAGAGAGATTTCTTTCACTAACAAGCACAACTATGGAATTCCCTCAAACGATTTTTTTTCTCAATCAAATCCTGATGTAATGCAAAAACTTGTTAAATGCCTTCTGATATGCTCAATCAATCATGAAGATATCTTTATTGTTTTCGTATGGATGATGATCAATACAACACAATGCTTATCTTTGCTAATTATCTTCTTGGTATGAATGAAAACCGAACTAGCATAAGCAAGAGTCACACAAACAGTACACCCTTTGTAGCAATCAAAACGAAAAAGTGAAAGAAAAAGAAGCAATCAAAGAGGAAACAAAATTCACACCCAAAAAAAAGGAGTTGAAGAATAATGACCTTGACCAAAATCAAGACAAAGAGGTCTGTAGGCCTTTGATGACCTTCACCAGGGTTTTTTACTCAGTTGATGAGGAGATAAAAACAATGCATAGGTTTCGAACTTCACTCAACATGAAAAACTCAATGAAAATAGTGAAGAAGGCTCAATGAAAATAGTGAAGAAGGCTGTAAGATCCAATTAACAAGGTGTTTATTCTTCAAAGAGGACAGATGTCAAGGCTGAAAGGGAAGAGAAGTTGACTCACTAGATCACCCAGCAAAAGAGACACAGAGGCAAACCTTGAAGAAGGCAGTTCTGGAGGGTTTTTTGGCCAAAAAGAGGCTAGCGCTCTGTTTCCAAAGGCAAGGAGCATTATAGCGCTCTGTGGAAAGGTATGGGGGAGTGATGGCGCTTTGTTAACACTAGGATAGGGGCGCCAGGGTCTAAAAGCCCCAGAAAAGTCAAAAAATTCCAAAAATTGAAATTAAAACTCGACAAGTATGCCGAGTGTGATGAAATAAGGAGCCAATCAGCTCATGAAACTAATCAAAGGAGGAGTAAACTAGATCTGAAAAAATCAAGGGATAGAACAAGGTCAATGAGGAGAAAAATCCAAACAAGAGGTTTCGATTTGAGGCTATCTCCCCAGTGGAGTCGCCAATTTCTGTTGTAGGAAAATCTCCCTGCGGATAGGTAGATCACCTCTAGAGCTTGACCTTAACCCTAGATAGAAAATGGCTTATCATGGACACTGACTTTCTTTCGAATCTATCTAAACTAACACATGAGAAGGAAGGATGATAGAAGTACATGTTATCGAGTCCCTGAACGCTCTGAGTTTCCCTCCAATCTTTTTCTCCTCGCGGAGTTCTGTGGACAAAACAAGATACGACCACTTCCTACTCTATTGATATTAGCTTGAAAACAGATCTATCACTAAATGATAAGTTCATGTAACATCAGACACAAACTAGAAAGAA
>JZKD02S0510970.1:54359-70959 GCA_000966675.3 Picea glauca | reverse complement strand
TATCACTAAATGATAAGTTCATGTAACATCAGACACAAACTAGAAAGAAACAGGCCAAGCGTGTCATATTAATGAGAATAACGACAACAGTACTTACAATAGTAAATGCGAATGCGACAGCTTCGTCAAGTCCCCTTCGTCTAACCCTTGCCTGGAAGCTCAACAATCTGGATAACAGTAGCTTCACTGATCACTCTCCTTTGGCTGAATGTCAATTTCCTCCAAGATCATAAGTTTCATATATTCAATTCTTCCCCCTTTCCACCATCATAGAGCCTGTTTATATAAGTTAATAGGAGCTTAACCTCTTGAGTTATCTTTAGAACAATTTGGGAACCTTCTCCTTAGATCAGGGATCTGTTGATGAAACCAAGAATTCGAGCACAACTGCCTCCTAATCTTGAAAGATCCTTTCCTCATTCTCCTCAACGGGCTAACAACTGACCCAGATTAGGGAGCGCTCCTTTAGAAGGGGCACCAGATCATTGTAGCGCTCCTTTGTAAGCCTTGGGGAAGCGCCAATGCTCTCAATATGAGCAGTGCTCCTCCAAAAGGGCTTGGGAGCGTTATAACACTCCCTGAAGCATTATAGGGGAGAGCCAGTGCTTCTGGATCTGAAGTAGGGGAGCATTCCCCCTCCAAACCTTTGTTTCAGAGTTCCTTTCAAGTGTCAAGAGTTGTTTTTCTTTAGTAGACCAGTTCTCTTCCTGCAAATCAGTCATATGAGATGTTATGAATGCCTCCTTAGTGTCGTTATCATAGCATTATGTCTAAACACCTTTTGCGACACTTGTGACCAACTTGTGACACTTGCGAAAGTTGATGCGACACTTACGACAATTGAGAGGGATAATGCGACACTTATCCAGATGAGAAACTTTGACGTGTAACAATGAGCTTCCCAGAACTTCTGATATAGAACATACTCTCATTATGATGCCTATATGTTCGATGGTTCCGACAGCCCGTCGGCGAATCCCAACTCAACCATCCCCCTTCAGACGCTCCATTCTACAATGTCCCCAAATACTATGACTATTCCCACCAGGAATACTGTGGCTAGCCAAGCCCCCATTGACACACCTCTTTCGCCTAGAATCACCCCAACACTTCCCCCTAGGCATCATGCATTGAATTCTTCTATTCCTGTTCCTACCCAAGTCCCATCCGAAACTCTTGGCATTTCCACTCTTCTGGGCACAATATTGTTCCTTGTTTTATTCTGAAACTTCCTCGACCCCCTTCTAGAGGGTCTCTTCCATCCCTTATCGGAGGAACCGACGCTAGTGGCACCACCCATTCTTTCACACCTAATTACTAGATTCTTGTTGGTGCACAATTTCACCCTAGAGGCCAAACACAATCCCCTTTTGGAGGTCAAATCCCAATTGGGATAAAACCCCTGATTGGAGGGAAATCCCCACCTACCCCACCCTATGGACATAACATACCTGTAGCCTTGGTCCAGTATTGGAACTATCTTACCCAAAATAATCCTCAACCGACTAGGGGGCAATAGCCTCAAACTAGCTCTTTCATACCCCCTAGTACAGGCCAACCATATCCAGGTCTGTCCAACCCCATTTGGGGCTCAAATCCTTGACCCAATGTCCCTGTTCAAGGGAAAAACCTTAACCAATACAACCCTATAGGTTACATGCCTCCGCACCAACAACTGAATCTGCCCGGATCTTCCCATTATATGAAAACTACTTACGGTCCTACAGGTATACCTGCGAGACTTCCTCCCCAAATTCACCAGTACCCCCACGTGAATAGACAGTTACCCTTCTTAGCCACCCTGGACCTCCATGATCTGTCTAGAATTTTAAATGATCCTATCAATCACTCTCCTCAATGGCTCGTTATACTGACCAAACTACCATCTGACATTCCTAAGTTCACTAGTAAAGAGAGAGAGCACTCGAAAAATAATGTCACGAATTTCCACCTTTGGTGTTCATCCAACTCTTTGATGGATGACTCTATTCGATTACGTCTTTTTCAGCGAACTCTCACAAGTTCTGCCCTGAAGTGTTATATAGAATTACCATGAGGCTTCTTCACTGACTTTAACACCCTCACCATGTCTTTCCTCGCCCAATACTAGTTATCGATCTATTACGAAATGGGAACTGAAATTTTGAGTTCTTTCAAACAAACCAAAGCCACTCATATCTCTGATCACATTCATGAGTGGCGACAAAGACAATGTCTAATCAAACTCGAGATTCCCGATCAGTTACTGGCTGAGTGGTTCATGAAATCATTCATGAATGACATCGCTCATGACATATCCATGGGTGGAGTTGTCACAGAAGAACTGGCGATTAGTCATGCTCAATACCTCGACCTTGTTTACTCCCAAACGGGTACTCTTTATGATTTACTCCCTGATGCACGTCCTTCTACTACCACTACTTCAACCACTCCTGTTGCTTCTCATGTAGCTAATGGTGTGATTGTCACTTTCCATGCCCAACCCCACTCCGCACAAGCCTCTACCACCAACCCCAAGTCTGTTACTTCTAATGTTCAACCTTCTCCATCTCCTACTCCTCTCGCTGGAAAGACTTTTGAGGTGAACTCTGTTCAATCTACCCCTACTGGAAAGAATAAATCCAAAAAAGGGAAGGGTAAGAATAAGGAGGATAAAAATAATCCGCAATCTAAGTGTTAGGGTCCTAACTTGCACATAGGTAAAACAATATATTCAGATGTAATAAAGGTCAATATTAATAAGGCCTTTCAATAAAATAGAATAAGGCAGATGTAAGAAGACTTAATAGAAGCTTCCGCTTCTAGAAGGATCTTCCTCTAGATGCTTCTTTTTAGTATAAATAGGAGTCGAGGGTATGAGAACCCTAACTTGGATATTATTGTAATAGAGCTCTTCTCAACTAGAGGTTTCCCCCACGAAGAGGCCCATGAAAATTGCTTTCAGATTCAAAGTATTATTTATGTTATTAGTCTCATATCATTTTATTGCTATTGTGGTGAATGTTCTGGTTATATTGTTGTTATTCTGCCATTTCTAGAATTTTATTTTTGTTTTGCATACATTTTATATCTGGTATATTACAAGTGGCATCAAAGCACTTTCCTCGGCAGAAAGTGTGGGTTAAATTATTTTTTATAGGGTAGAGATGTTTTCTGGCATCTTTAAGCCACAAAGATCTATCGCTACATGCATAAACCCACAATTGAGGGATTCATACATGCAGGAAATACAAGTGGTACTTAAGAGCACATCTGTTGGCCACCCTTGTAATCCATGTTGGTACCCCTTAGAGTGGTAGCACATCAGACACCACCTGTGTACGGATCAACCTAGATTACCTGAAAGCTCTCTTTAGATAAACTGATTGGTCACCTGACTGTTATAGTGTCACCGAGAACAACACTCGGGAAGATACTCTCTAGTACCTAGGTAGTCGGGTAGTACGACTAAGGGTACGATCTATCCTCCTTAGTTAGTGCCCTGTGATATTGGGCTAAGTACTACTTTTGGACCCCACATGTATATCAGAGAGCTATAGCACAGGGCAAACCCTTGTCTATAGAACCCTTGAATACCTAATCCTTGGGGATAGAAACATAAAAAAATTAAAACAAACAAGATCTACTATCGTGAAACTGTGTTTGGGTTGCCAAGTAAATACACGTTTCTTTTCGGTTAAGAATTTGGGCATTTCCTCTGTGCAGTTTTCTTCAAACCGGAGTCTAACTCCACAAGTGAAAAAAAAAAAGTCTAGAATTTTTTTCACCATTATTTGAGACCTATTCCATTGGATTCATCTCTTCTCCCTTATCACATTCATCCATACCATTTTTCGGAAAAAAAAATTGACCCCGCCTACCCCTTTTCAATTCCCCCGACCTCATGGCCCATACTCATAGCCAAGACTTGGAAGCTCGCTTCAACACCTTGAAATCTGGTCTCATCAAGACCCAACAAGAAGTGAAACAACTCAGTTCCAATGTTGTTGCCATCAATACAACCATGCAGTCCTCAAGGGAGGAAATCAAACAATACCTCACCACCCAGCTTGAATCAGTCTTTTCGACACTCTGCACCAAATTGCATATCCCTATAGATAACCCTTCATCTTCCTCACCTCCACATACCGACGATGACCATTCCCCTCATTCCCATAACTTTCAGAACCATCACTTTCAACGTGACCTACACCTTCCACTGGTGGATGTGACCAAATTTAATGGCTCGGACCCCACTGGTTGGGTAACCCAAATGGAAAATTATTTCTCTTTATACGACATTACAGATGACTTGGCCAAACTCTAGTATGGTGTTCTCCATCTAGATCAAGAATGTTGGAAATGGTGGCAATGGAGAAAAACTTCTCATCAAGGGTATATTGCTTGGACAGACTTTGTGGCAGAGATTTATGAACGCTTTGACACTGACACCAACCATTTGGGTCGTTTGAAAAACTTGAAGAAATTAGGAACAGTGGAAGACTTTATAGCTGCCTTTGAGCACCTGGCTTTTAGAACAGAGGGCATGTCTGATGCCTTTTTCTGAGAGTGTTTTATCAGCAGCCTCAAGGATGAGATTCAGGCCCATGTTCTCATGGATCGACCTCAGAGATGGGTGGAGGCTACTAAAAGAGATAAATAAGCACAACAAGTTGTATCTTGTCAAAACTGAAAACCCTCCTTTATCCCTCACCGTAAACTAGTAAATCCCACTACTCCCTCTGCTCCACTAAATATCCAAAAATTGACCAGGGATGAAATCGCTGAACGCCAACTCAAAGGACTTTTTTATAACTATGATGACAAATATTTCCCAGGCCACAAGTGTAAAGAACAAAATATTTTTATGGCCATCTCCGAGGATATTTCAGAAGAGGATGTAGAAGCTCCCCTTGTGTTTGAGTCACCTAAATCCACTGACAAAAACCCTCCCCAAGACCCTTCTAAAGTAGAGCCGATCATTTCTCTCAATTCTCTCACTGGCTTCTTTGCTCCCCAAAACCTCAACATAATCGGTTACATCAAGCATCAAAAGGTCATCATTTTGGTTGATAGTGGCATCACCCATAATTTTATTCATCGCCGCATTGCCCAAGAAACTCATTGCTACATCCATGCCATCAATAATTTCCAAATCATGATTGCCAATGGTGGCTCCATGAAATGTGGAGGACATTGTGAAAATGTGTGTCTCCAAATTGGTGACTACCACCTAAAATCCCATATGTTTGTTATCGACATGGGAGGTTGTGACATTGTGTTGGGTGTAGACTAGCTAAGGACTTTGGGTCCCATTCTCATGGATTTTAAATACTTAACCATGCAATTAGACTAGGAGGACCACCAATATAAGTTCCAAGGCATCATCACCGGTTCACCTGAGATCATTAGTTCCCATCGCATGGAAAAGCTTCTCAAAAAAGGCCATTGTGGTTTTATTGCCCAAATCCATGCCATACAAGCAATAAAGACACCCTCGGTCCCACAAGACCTCCAAGCCATCCTTTCTAAACATCCATTGGTCTTTTCCACCCCCCAAGGACTCGCTCCTTCCCTTGGTGTTCATGATCATTCCATTCTTCTTGTACCTGAAAGCCTTCCTCCCAATATATGTCCTTATCGTCATCCATTTTCCCAAAAAAATGAAATTGAGAAAATGCTCTAGGAACTCCTTAATGCAGGCGTTATCTGCCCTAGTACAAGCCCATACTCTTCTCCTGTGGTCATGGTCCTGAAGAAAGAAGGTTCTTGGCGAATGTGTCTTGACTTCCATGCCCTCAACAAACTTACCATCAAAGACAAATTCCTCATTCATGTCATTGATGACCTCTTGGATGAATTGAGTGGCACCCAATTCTTCACTAAATTGGATCTTCATTTGGGCTACCACCAGATATGTATGACAGAGGTAGACATTCCCAAGACTGCCTTTAGAACTCTTGATGGCCACTATGAGTTTTTGGTCATGCCTTTTGGCTTGTGTAATGTCCCCTCCACCTTCCAAAGCGTCATGAATCATATATTTTGTCCTTTTCTCTACTATTTTGTCTTAGTTTTCTTTGATGATATCCTCATCTATAGAAAAACTTGGACATACCATCTTACTCATGTGGATCAAGTTCTCCATCTACTTTCTCAGCACCAAATTTTCCTGAAACAGTCTAAATGTGGTTTTGGTGCCTCAGAAGTAGAATAATTGGGTCGTCTTGTTGGCAAGGATGGCATCAAGGTGGATCCAAAAAATATTGAAGCTATGCAAGAGTGGCCTCACCCAAAGACTCTTAAGAGCTTGCGTGGATTTCTGGGCTTAACAGGGTATTATCGCAAGTTTGTTAAGAATTATGGAAATATTGCAACACCTCTCACTGCTCTTCTAAAAAATAACTCTTTCACTTGGACTCCAGCCGCTGCTCAATCTTTTTAAACCTTGAAGATGGCCATGTGCACCACTCCAGTCCTCGCCCTTCCCGATTTCACAAAGACCTTTTTGTTGGAATGTGATGCCTCAGGGAAAGGAATTTGTGTTGTCCTTATGCAAGAGGGTCAACCTTTGGCCTTTACCAGCAAGAAACTATCTGAAAGAAATCTGGGCAAATCCATCTATGAAAACAAAATGTTGGCTATTCTGGATGCCATTGATCTGTGGTGCCCTTATCTATTGGGGAAACATTTCCAAATTAAGATAGACCATCAAAGCCCCAAGTATTTTCTGGAACAATGCATTTCCTCCCCAGAACAACAAAAATGGGTGACTAAGCTCTTTGGATATGATTATGAGATCATTTACAAGAAAGGAAAAGACAATGTGGTTGCATATGCACTTTCCTGAAAATATGAAGATGAAGGATCCCTTTTTTCTCTTTCATTCATTATACCAGATTGGCTCCAATCCGTTCGCCAAGAATGGCTACAAGATCCCAAAAGTTCACAGCTGATCCAAAATTTGCACTCCAATGCTCCATCTTCCCTAGGGTACTCTTGGCTCCATGATGAACTTCGATACAAAGTCCATTTGTAATTAATTAAACAATCAAAGATTAAATCCACGGTAATTTATGAGCTTCATTCTACACCCACAACAGGGCACTCTGGGTTCACCAAAACCTATGACAGGGTCAAACGTTCCTTTTTTGGGGATGATATGAAATAGGACATTCACAATTTTGTCGTTGAATGTGATGTGTGTAAACACAACAAGGGAGAAACAGTCAAATATCCGGGCACACTACAACTGCTCCTGATTCCACCTGCTATTTGGAAGGATATCTCTATGGATTTTATTACCAGCTTACCCAAATCAAGAAATAAATCACTCATCATGGTGGTTGTTGATCGGCTTTCCAAGTATGCTCATTTCTGCACCCTTCAACACCCATTTACAAAATCCATGGTGGCTCAAATTTTCATGGATCAAGTCTTCAAGCTTCATGGCATGTCGCACTCTATTGTTTCTGATCACAACCCAACTTTCACAAGCAATTTTTGGCAAGAACTGTTCAAGATACCAGGCACCGAATTGCATCTCAACATAGCTTATCATCCCCAGACTGATGTCCAAAAAGAAGTTGTCAACAAGTGTTTGGAAACATATTTGAGGTGTTTTTCCTCGAAAAATAAAAATCAGTGGGCGCAATGGTTACCCCTAGCTGAATGGTGGTACAACACTTCATATCATACAACTACACACATGACCCCTTCTGAAGTGGTATATGGACAGAAGCCACCTTTCCAGGTGCCTCGAAGGTCCAAGCGGTTGACCTAACACTTACATATCGAGAGGCTATTCTCTGTACCCTCAAAGAGAATTTTATCATGGCACAAAATCGCATGAAGCAACAAGAAGATCAAGGTCACTTTGAACGTCAATTTGCAGAAGGGGATCGGGTGTTTCTTGGAATTCAACCTTACAAGCAAACTTCCCTCAAGGAAAACCATTGTCAGAAGATAACGCCCAAATTTTATGGTCCTTATACTATTCTCAAGCATGTGGGACAAGTAGCCTATCAGTTATCTATGCCTAGCCATTCAAAGCTACATCCTGTTTTTCATGTTTCATGCTTAAAGAAGGTGATTGGAGCTAAGTGCCAAATTTAAACCAACCTTCTAGAGTTGGTTGAAGAAGGATCCATTTGGCTACATCCAGAAGTAGTTTTGGACCAGCGTGAGCATCTCCTATGTCAGAGAACCATCAAGAAAGGGCTAGTCCAGTGCAAAGATACAACTCTAGCAGATGCCACTTGGGAACCAGCTACCATTCTGCAACAATTTCCTCATCTCAAGCCTTTAGGACAAGGATTTTTTTAAGGGGGTGGACATGGTAGGGTCCTAACCCGCACATAGGTAGAACAATATATTCAAATGTAATAAAGGTCAATATTAATAAGGAATTTCAATAAAATAGAATAAGGCGAATGAAAGAAGAACTAATAGAATCTTCCGCTTCTAGAAGGAGCTTCCTCTAGATGCTTCTTTTTAGTATAAATAGGAGTCGAGGGTATGAGAACCCTAAATTGAATATTATTGTAATATAGATCTGCTAAAATATAGGTTTCCCCCTCGAAGAGGCCCGTGAACATTTCTTTCAGATTCAAAGTGTTATTTCTCTTATTATTCTCGTATCATTTCAATGCTATTGTGGTGAATGTTCTGGTTATATTGTTGTTATTTTTCCATTTCTAGCATTTTATTTCTATTCTGCATACATTTATATCTGGTATATTACACTGAGAAGACCAAAACACAACTTGTTTATGATAAGGATAAGCGCAAACCCCGATACCCTTGTCTTATCTGTGGTGATGATCACTACACTAATGATTGTCCAAGATAGGCCGAAGTTACTAAGTTCCTTCAAGGGACCCCAAAACCACCTATGTTGGCCGTGTTGTCACAACCCTTCCCTTCTCAATAGTAGGCCCAATTGGTCATTCATGACCAACATTCCCGCTCCACTACTTCCCATGTCCTAATGTGTAATGGTGATTCAAAGAAAAATGACATCAGACTTACCACGCGAGCCAAAGATTATTCTTCCTCTAAGGAGAAAGTTGACGAAATACCACCTTCGTTGGTTCAACCATCTCCCTCGGCTCCACCTACCAATGGTCCTCTTCATCTTGAATGACCAAGTCTAGATATAGTTCTTCGCCCTCCCCAAAAGGGTGCTGCTCGAAAGTCTGCTTTCAATCCTCATACACGTGATGCCTAGAACTACAATATTGTAGAGGATGTGGCCCAAGCACCATCCGCGATGTCAACCCTCGAAGTCCTTCAGAGTTGTCCTACACAACAAAAGGAACTATTGAAATCTATTGGTGGAATCGATCCTACATATACGAATTTAATAATATTTTACTTGGAAGATCACATTCCAAGGCTGCCCGCTCAACTCGCATTTCAAATACAAGTTGTTTTCACTGACAAGAACATTTGTAGAATAGTTATCGATGAGGGTGCCTCGACATATGTCATGTCCATCACTTGTTGGAAATCCATTGACTCTCCTCCCTTAACCGAATCACACAACATGATCAAATCCTTTAATGTCTCTGGATTTAAACCTTACGGTGTCCTCCCCTTATTGCCCATCACGTTAGAAGGAAAATCGGTTAGTGTAGAAGTTGAGGTATTTGACGCACCTCTTGATTACAATGTTTTACTCGGCCACAACTGGATTTATTCCATGAGTGCAGTTGTTTCCACTCTTTTTTGTGTTGTACGTTTTCCACATCAGGGAAAAGTAATTACGGTGGACCAATTGGCCTTCTTTAACTCTGATACACATACCAACAACGTACCTTTCATTGCAAAGACACCCCCTAGATATGAGAATGTCAATGTGGGTCTTCTAAAAGATTCCACTCTGATGAGTACTTTCCCCATCCCACCAATCAACGTTCCACCTCCTTTGGTTGCCTCGATCAACATGATATCCACCTTCGTCCGTGAAAATCCCATGTCTTCTGACGCGTGGGTAGTACCCACACCCAATGATTATCTTCGCTACGGAGACCAGATTCCCTTGAGTCAGTTGAATCCACTTACCAATCCATTCAATCGACATCCCCCTCTACCCCCTCTCTTAGCGATTCATCTCTTGATCCTTTTCACGTAATTTTTCCCACATACGAGATGATTATGTCGGTTATGTCCATGGAGGACACTCCTTGGGATGATGGACATCATTGTTCCATTCTCTTCCTGGAATAACACACCCTCGAGAGTTACCAACGGATTTTGACTTCGTCGACCATTGTTGTTATTACTTCGGTTCCCGACTCCACTCTTTATGTGCTATACGAAGGGAAATTAAGCAACATTTCACCCACCATCCCCCTCGACATCTCTATCAAACCTGGAGTTGTTGAAAATGTGCACATCGGAGCTTCGTGTTCCATTGATGACGTTTCCATGTATAAATCCACTTTTCAATAATTCCATGACGTCTTCACCTGGAGCTATGAAGACATGCCTGGTATTGACCCCGATATTGTTGTACACGAAATCAAGACATACCTGGGCACTAAACCTGTCCGACAAAGTCTTTGCTTGGTCCATCCTTGTAAAGCAGCCGCTATCAAGTTGGAAGTCAAGACGCTTCTTAAAACAGGCTTTATTTATCCCATGGCTTTAACTAATTGGGTATCCAATCTTGTTCCAGTCAACAAGAAACAAGGTACGATATGTGTATGTGTTGATTATAGGGATATCAACAAAGCTTGTCCTAAAGACAACTTTCCCACCCCCTTCGTTGACCAAATTATCGATGATTGCGCCATAAGTGAAATATTCTCTCTGATGGATGGTTTCTTCGGATATAATCAGATCAACATATTACTTGTGGATCAACACAAAACCACTTTTATTTGTCCTTGGGGAACTTTTTCCTACTGGAAACTGCCCTTTGGTTTAAAGAACGTCAGTGCCACGTTTCAACATGATATGTATTATTATTTCCATGATCTTAAGAACATTTTACAACCCTATTTATATGACCTACCAGCACATTCCATGCATCCTAGTGATCATCCGGCCCACCTCTGAGCCATTTTACTTCGTTGTCGGTTCTATCGTATACGATTAAACTCACACAAATGTGTTTTTTGTGTGGATTCTAGCTGAATATTAGGATTTATTGTGTCATGTCAAGGGATTTGGGTATATCCTTTGAAGGTTGAGGCCATTCTCAAGCTCCCTCCCCCTTCTTCACTTCGCCAACTACAAATTTTGCAAGGGAAGGAAAACTTTCTACATCATTTTATCCCAAACTACATTGAGTTAACGCTCGTATTTACTCAACTTTTAAAGAAAGGCTCTGAATTCGTATGGGACACCACTGCCAACAAAGCCTTCGACACTTTGAAATTGACTTTAACCCGTACCCCACTACTATTCCCACCCGATTATAGTTGAGATTATTTCCTTTATCTCTCTACTTAGGATTTTACCATCGCCATGGTTCTGGTCCAAGAGGATGATTCTCATGATGAACATGTTATTTATTATTTGAGTCAGAGTCTTACGACTACCAAAGCCAAGTATTTACATGTTGAAAAACTGGCCTTGGTAGCTGTTCAAGCTATCCAACGTTTCCGGCACTATATTCTTTTACGCAAGACCACCGTGATTTCCGATTACAACCCTATGCAGCACATTCTTACATGCCACTTGCTAGGGGGAAACTAATCCAAATGGATTGTGATACTCCAGGAGTTTGACTAAGAGTTTGAATGTGCTAAGTCCAACAAATCCTTGGTGTTTGCTGAATTGATATGTGACCTTCCCTGTCCTGAGACGAAAAATGTAGTAGAGGATTCAGTACCCCATGAATCCCTTTTTCTGATCAGTTCCAATGACCTTTGGTATGGATATATCATTATATATCTCCAAACTCAAACTTTCTGACCCGATTTGTCTAGTACTGACCATCGGCGCATATGTTACCAAGCGCGTCAGTATATCATCCTCGGTGATACTCTTTATCGCCGTGGATTTGACTCCGTTTTTCAACGATGTCTCACATATGATGAGGCTGAAAACTATTTGAATGACTTCCATTCTGGAGAATTTGGTGGTCACATGTCAGGGTATGCTACTTCCTAAAAGATCTTACGAGCTGGATATTTTTGGCCTTCTTTATTCAAAGATTGTATTATCGTCGTCCAAAAATGCCACACTTACCAAACATACAACAAAAAAATAAGATCTCACCCCGCTCCCTTAAATCCTATAGTTTCCATTGGACCTTTCACTAAATGGGGCATCGATTTCATGACCTGTAACCCTCACTCGGTCGAGGGGTATGGGTACATTATTGTAGCTATAGATTGTTTCAGGAAATGGGCCGAGGTGATGCCTACTTTCGACAACATGGGAAAAAATGTAGCTCTATTCATCTTCAATAAGATTATTACATGATTTGGAATCCCACAGGCTATCATCACTGATCACGATAGCCACTTCTGAAACTTTATGATGTCTGAGCTTACGGAAAATTTGGGTCTTCGACATGAAAACTCAACCCCCTACTATCCATAGGCCAATGGCCAAGTCGAAGCAATAAACAAAGTACTTATTACCATGCTTCAACGGATTACTAGAATTCACAAAATGAGTTGGCACATGATGTTGTTCTCAACATTGTGGGCCTATCGGACATCCGTGAAGTCATCTATGGGGTTTACACCTTTCTAATTAGTGTACGATTTAGAAGTTGTTCTACCAATTGAATGTGAAATTCCATCGTTAAAACTATCCATCCAACTTCTCCCAAACACCTATGTTGAGGAAGAACGTTTGTTGTATCTTAAAAAATTGGACGAAACCCATCACGATGCCACCCTAGTTATTGAAACCTAGAAGAAATGCGTAAAACCCCAATATGAGAAACATGTCAAGCCACACACATTTTCTGAAGGAGATCTAGTTCTCCTCTATGAACAAGATCATGATTTGCTAGGAGCCGAAAAATTTGAGGCTATGTGGCGAGGCCCTTATATTGTTAAAAGAGTGTTAGAGAAGGGAGCATATGAGTTAGTAGATTACTATGACACTCCTTTAAGTGAACCCAGAAATGGGATTTACTTGAAGTTGTACTACACTTAGCCTATCTCTACATAAGAACTTGTATTTTTACTGTATCATACTCTTGTGTGTGACTTTAGTGTGTTTTTTCTATTTGACTTTTACCCTTGACTACTTACCCTGCACTGTGTTTGGTCTCTAGATGTCGGTGTTTTCACTACCTTACATTGGCTTCGCCAATGGTGCTATTTGTAGTACACGAAATTTAGCTTCTGTTGCTTGGGCAATCTATGTAGCCTCAAACGAACTTATTTTTCTACAAGGTGTTTGTCTCGGTCGAGCGACCAATAATATCGCAGAGTATAGCATGGTTATCGAATTATTGACTAGTGTTATTTCACTTGGGATTTGTCACTTCATTATATGACTTGATTTGCAGCTACTATTTCTACAACTAAACAATGTCTATACTATCCGAAGCCCTATTCTGTTATGGGTATATTTACGAATCTGCCTCTTGGAACATCATTTCGATTATATTGAATATCAACACATTCCTAGATGTCTAAATACATTAACTGATGCTCTAGCTAATTATGTATTAGATAAACATTTGAGACATTTTTAATTCCAATCACATTTCACATATTGTACAAAGAGAAGAGTAAACCGGTAAAAGCCTCATGTATATATATATATATAAAAATATAATGTTTACAAAAATAGTTTTCATATGAAGATCAAAATATCAAAATATAGAACCCACGACCCCTACAAAATGGCCTCATGGATGCCTCTCGCGATAACATACTACTTCTCTCGCTACTCTGTGTAGTAACCGACTAAGTGAGTAGGATACGCCTATAGTATGGCATTGATAATGCCTCGGGATCTTGTCGATGGATATATAAGGGATGTCTACCATCAAGCCCTCCAGATTCTTCTCTATCGCATCATAATCCTCGGCATCCCATCTAGCCACTACACATGCCTCTCCTCATCTTTGAATAGGAGAGGACCCCAGGGGTCGATGTGGCCCTACATCTCCATGATCAAATTTTTTTGATTAGTCTTTCGATTGGAAACAAAAAACCATTAAATATTTAAAAAAAATACTAAAAATATTGTAAAAACACGAATGCCTTTCTTACCTAGATCTCCCCACTAAGATCTCTCATGGAGAACCAAATCTGGATCACCTCGAAAGTCTAGACCGGTATAAGCATAATCATCAATCATTAGGATTTACGGTCCCAACCAATTGAAGAATGCATCATCATACTTCACAATTTGGCCCGCCACATGCCATGTCATCAGATCACACCATCTTTTCATTCATGGGTGTCTCGGGGTTGGTATTCCCCATTCCATCTGCAGGTGTAGGTGTGGAACTCTTTCGAGGAAGAAATATACTAAAATAGAACCATAACTGAATTGTTTGAGGTCCCCGTTATTGCTTTTCGTGAGTTGAGTTTTCATGCCGCATAATAGACTATCACACTAATTGAATACTCGAGGCTCCAAGCATTCAATAGCATATTGGAAGTAACTTTGGAGTGCCATGTGTGGTGAAGCACTCCCTACCATCCGTGCAATAGTAAACAATATGGTCCTGAGGGTCAAATCTCTCACACCTCGAATTGCTACTTTTCCTTTACATATTTTAGTGTCAAGTTCCCAATGCTCACGAATGTACTCACTCATGGGAAATCCACCACCTCGACCACCTATCAAATTCATGCATGCCCCATGACATAACAACCCTGTTAGAAAATAAATATCCTCAATATCCAAAGAGAGGACATGAACCCCCACGTGGAACACTTGTTGTTCTGAATCCCACATATGAACCAGATATTCTAGTAATCTTCATTGGGCTCTCATGCCCTGAACTTTGAAGAATTTTAATAGACCACATTGCCGGAGGGAATTCATGATCCTCATATCATTGAAAGCCATAATATCATATTCTTCATGCTCACGCTCTCTCCATTCCAACATCTTTGCAAGTAAACAACTGCATGGGAAACAAAGAAGATCATTAGCACACCTTTTCAACATTTTTTGGGATTTTTATTGAGTCAACATTCACTTTTCTTTTTAGTTTTCCAATCACTGCAACCAAACTTAAAATACAGTGCAAAATTTTCATGAGTTCTCCTTAACATATCTGCGGAAATAGTTTATTTCCGTAGGGCCCGTTATAGGCCACTCGCGATGGCCCCAACGCACGACTAGCAGTCCCAAACCATCAAAAAATCTTGATTTTTTACCATCAAAAACAAAAATTAATGCGTTGAAAAAATAGATGATGATATGCTTACCTCTTTTACGCAATCCATTTGTGGAATGATCCCTTGTAGCCTCCACAATACATCGCCGAAATTGAGGTAAAAATAAAGGGTTTTTGGTAAGTTTTTGACCAAGTGAAAATAAAATGGTGAAAAAGACTTTTTACTTCTATTTATTACCTTTTTATCCTTTCTTCTAATGTTTTGTTTCATATAAATACATTTTGGTCAAAAACCCATTAACTCTACAGGTATTGTAAGTGTTTTTTTCTTTGCAGGAAGATATTTAGGACTTTGGACAACGAATTATGGATAGTTTTTATGATTTATTCTATTTTTGTCGCATGTACAATTACTTTTTAAGGTTTTTTTAGAAAATCCTTGAGCATAGTCTTTGTTCGTTCCCGGGCTCGAAAACCAATGAGAATGTAACCGAGTATACTTTTGTCATCTTTTCATACTTGTCATGGTGACACGAAAATAATGAAACCTATGGAGAATTATTTAATCTCTTTTAAGTGTTTTTCTAGACTCTATAATCATGAAAAACCTTCATGTTTTCTATCTTTGGACTTGTTAAACAAACATCGACAGGCCCATACAGGATTGAACCACTCCTTCTTAGGGTTCGTTAAATGTACTCCGAGGGACTCATCCAAAGGATGAGCTTACATCAACAAGCTGTTGATTAAGGTTTGTTGTCATTGATGTCAACCCTTGAAGAAAGACCGGTAGCACAAAGGTTTGGGTAATGGACCCAATATTATTTGTTGTTAATATGAATCATTCTTTTTTTTTCATTGTTGATAAGAAGTAAATATGGATGAAATCCAAAGTGGTCCCCTTATGGTGAAATCCCTCATGGGAAGACTCTTTGTGGAGTAAGAGAACCCATTCTTAATTGTGGAATAATGACATGAGGGAAAGTGATTTTTCCAGGGAAAATATCCTATATGTATAGTGCTTGTCATTCCATTTTCGATGGTATGTGGAACGTCACATAATTCCTCATGGTTAGAGAGTTATGGCCATGAGAAGCTGGAGACCCCAGGTTTGGGTAATGGACCCAAGTTTGTTTGATGGGTAACAGTATGATTTATGATATATTTTTAGATAATACTATTCTATATGGATAGTACATGTCATTCCATTTCTGGTGGTAGGTAGAACATCACATAACTCCTCACGGTTTGAGAGTTATGGCCTTACGAAGTTGGAGGACCCTCATATGTCATCTAAAAACCCCAAAAGGTCAAAGTAATCAAAGTGGTTTAAGAGATTTTAAA
>JZKD02S0510959.1:0-16831 GCA_000966675.3 Picea glauca | reverse complement strand
TTTAAAGGGCCTAAGAAAACTAACATATCAATTCGAACAGTATTCCCACCTAACGTGATAGGAAACCAAAGAATAATCACAAGACATTCGCTAGGTCTTCTATCAAAATCCAATAGCTCATTGGTAGCAAACACAATCTTAGGAGAATCCAAATCTTTCCAAGCCGAGGATGATAAAATACTTGCATAGGATACTTCATCTACGATACTTTGGTGAATGCCAAATTTATTAATTCCAACAATTATCTAGAAGGGTGAAAAAGAAGGAAGGTGAGGCTTTAGAATATCATTCCAATCAAAGGAAACCATCCTAGGACTTGGAGGGAGCATACTCGAAGAGAGTGGAATGTGCACTTGTTCAAAATGTATCGAATTGGAAATGCTAAGGACACTGTCAAAAGACACAACACTCCTTGAAATAGGAGTGGGATCAGCCAAACATTGCATCGGTAAGACCACTTCCTTAGAATTTTCACTCTCCAAGAGAAGAGTGTGGTTTTCCAAATATTGCATTGACGCAATCACTTCCTCAACCATTGGTTGAATAAGATGTGAGAAAACATGGTCAAGAGACACATCACCCCCTAAAACAAGAGTGGTGTCGATCGAATATTGCATAAACATGATCAGGACATTCACCAAATATTGATTAGAATGTTGGGAAACTGAAGATGACTCATAACTAGAAGGGTATTCAAACAAGGACCACACTTCTCATGACACAAAAATAGCAAGGCACAAATGAGTAAGGTGATAACCTTTGCAAATATTACAAGGGAACTTGGGATTAGGTCCTATACCTCTAGGCTTCTCAATAGTATTAGTGCCTCTAGCATGACTTGCAGTGTCTAGTGTGTTTCCCCTACCATGACTAGCAAAGGTTGGTTGTACGTCTCCAACATGACTAGTAGAGGTTGGTTACATGACTCCAACATGACTCGTAGATTTCGGTGACTCGATGCTAGTATGAGTAGCAATGATTGGATGTTTTCTCTCAGCATGACATTTAGAGGTTGGTTGTGTGCCCCCAACATGAATAGAAGATGTTGGTTGCATGTATTCAACATGACTCATAGAAGTTGTTGACGAATCCCCAACATGACTATAAAAGGTTGGTGAGTGAAAGACAATATGGTTCGCATTGAATGGACTTGTGCTTCCAACATGACTATCAGAGGTTGGTCTCTTACCCCCATCATGACTTTCATAGGCTGGTGATAGGTCTCCAACATGACTAGAAAAGGTTGGTGACTTATTTTTCTGATTCTTCCTATTCCTATTCCTTTTATACTTATAGTTACTAGTATCTAGACTTCCATGGGAAGAGGGAGAAGGAGGAGAAGTATAATTTATGGGTGTAGAAGGCGATGGATAAAAATCCATATGATTCCCCTGACATAAGGTGATTATTTGATAAGAATCAATAGAATTTGGGACATTTGGAGTGGTCCACAACCAAATTGATAGTCCTACATTTAACCCAGGAATGTTCAAAGTGACCATCAAGGGAGCACCAACGTTTCCCAAGGAAGGAAAATCATAATAATCCCCTTGGGCATGGATCCCTTGGTTGGTATCCTCAAGAAAAATTTCCATATAATTCCTATACACAGGTTCATCCCTTGCAGTATTTTTCATGTCCATTAAAGTATGATGCATTGAATATAGCAAATTAGAGGTATAAGAACCCATGCCTTCGAGGAGGTGACTCAAAAATTTCAAGAGAAATACCAGGGGTCCTTCCCGACCAGCAGAGCGGTTGGTCAACCACCCCAAATCAATGATTCAAAAGTGGTGACACTGAAACAACCTAAGGCCAACTAAAAAAACAAGAACTCCAATAAAAATCCCTAAGAGAAACATCGTAAGAAAACAACTTTTCAAAAATTTCAGCCCAGGTGGATGAGGTCCTGAGCCCAAAGAAATGAAAAAGTGGAAAGGGACCTTTTAGACAAAGGCATGGGTTGATTAAGTCCCATGGACCAACAAACAAAGGAGTGATAATTAGTTATCCTGACCTCCATTAACCATCCTTATCTAGTGCAAGTATCCATGATTCGCAGGGCACCCTCCAACAGTATAGAAAAGTGTGATACAAAATATTCCCTAGGTACCAAAACAAGCCCCCGTAGTCACTTCTGAGATCGCTAGGACTAGACACTAAGGTCTCCAAATCCCAGTCAACATCTGGGGGGTACAATTGACAATCCATATCGAACGTATGGGCAGGGTAACTACGCCTGAATATATTGCATAATACTGTCTACAAAATGGCTAGTGTTACTTCATAACATCTCAAACTAGGTCTGAAGTTCCAAAGGACTAACACCAAGAGGGATAATATCAATTCAGGAAGACTTCAACTAAATTCATAATTCACATAGGACTAACACCAAATGAGTCAGTGTCACTTCAGGAAAACCCCCAATATACGATCAATCCACTACACTTAGTCAGTATTTGGAGGGGAAATATCCTCATCTCTCCGTCATGCGACCTCATGTTTATCTCATGTGTTAGAGAAGGCTCCTAACTATACTTATACACAAATTGGATTAGAGACTCTCCCTATATTAGAATCCTATGGTTGTTTTGTGGCCTTGGAGATTTACCTCTCCAATCCTAATCCAATGCCCTAACCATAAACTTGTTTGTGAACCCTAGAAACAAAGTCTAGTGCATTTTAAGTTTAACGCTCATTTTAGTGGTTGTTTTTACTCAAAGGATATGGAGGTGCAAATGATGTTGTTTGACACTCTTGTAGAAATCAAACTTATAAGAACATTGGAAAAGAAAACTCTACACTAATTCTTCAGATGAAAAAGATTTTCACAAAGAAAATAAATGAAGAATCCTTCAAATCTAAATATGCAATTTTTTTCCGTTTTTGATGCAAAATGCACAATACAACTTTCAAGAGAAAGAAAAGAAGCAAACAAAAGTATTTTTGTTTTCTTATTTTTATTTTGAAATTATTTTAAGATGAGAAGAAAATGAAAACCTACTCTACTATCTTTTTCTTTTTCAAATATCAATGTAAAGACATAAATAAACCTAACTAGCATAAAAACTAGGTTTTTCATTTTCTTTCAATCAAAGCAAAACTAACAAAAGAGGCTAAAATAAATTGCAGAATACACGATTAAAAATGAAAGATAAAAATAAGCCAAGAATGATGGGAAACTAAGAGTAGGGTCTTTTTATTTTTCTGTATGATAAAATTTCATATTTCAAAAAAGAAGATCCAAAAAGGGATTCAGGATAGTCCCGATAACTGACCAAACCAAGCACTAAACCTAGGAATATATATATATATATATATATATATATAACTCCACTTTAACATAGGTCTGTGACTATGTGCAGTGCAACTCGCCGATATCCATGGGCTACAAAAGAGAAACACGTAGATGTACATGAGTTGTATAACAAAACATGGATGGATAGGCAAGTTCAGAAAAACAAAAAGCCACTCTAGGAAATAGGACTTTGGGACTTGAAAACAATTCCTGAGAGGATAAAAAATCTGTAAAAAACTCAGAAGCTACAAAATAAATGACAAGGAAAGAAGGAAAGATACCCTAAGAGACTGACCCAAACTAGGATAAGTCCTCAGTGGAGTCACCAATTCTGATTAAGGGATTTTTCATTGTGATCTGGGGTCTGGATCACAAAAGAGAAAGACTAAGTGGCAGAGACAACAATATCCCCTCAAAGACGAGCACACCAAAGTAAATAAAATAACTACTTAAACTGGGAGGTAATAGGGATAGAGAGGAGAAAATAAAATGCACCTTGCTCTCCCGTTTGATGTCAATCCACGCTCCAAGTCGTTGAAGAGATCCTGATCTTCTACTAGAACCAACCTGTAAGATAGATACAAAAAATGGGTTGCAACGGAAGTAGTTATGCAATCAAAAACATGTGCATATAATATGTCATATTAAAAGTAAGAATAAAGATAAAAATACATTGAAGACAAAATCTGAGGGAAAACAAACTCTTTTATTATCAACAAGTGGAAAAGGTAAGTAACAACCTTCTCCAGCCTTAAGGCATCGTCTTGAAGCTATTTGTCAAGGTTCCTCTAGGAATCCTCAAGAATTAACTAAACCAATGCAATATTTCTTTAATGACTCAGAAAAGGATAATGAGACATACTATACTCATATAACATGAGAAAGAAGTGTTGGAGAAGGAGTTTCCAGACTACAGGGGATGCTGTTCATAGAATTATAGGGAAGGGAGGCTTGCTAGATGATAGTAGCATAAATTTGCATAAAATAACTTGACCTCTCCTTATCCATCCATGATTGTTTTATATCTTCCCAAAGACGTTTGGGGAGTTGGATTTTGTTGTGTACGGGAAAGGGTCGTTGGGAAATGATTCCAACCAAAAAACTCGCCTGAAAACATGGAATTATTTTATTTTTCAAAAATTTTGAGGTCATTTGTGGGTTGCAGTGTGGAATGTCATGGATGTCCACATGTTGCACTAGGAAAACCCATTGATATGCTCTTAGGGAATGTTTTTTAAATTATTTTTGAGATATCATTTTGGGGAAAGGTCTAGCAAGCATTGGGAAATGGTTGGGCCATGGAATAAATGCATAGGTGTGGAATTTTGTGCTATAATAGTTACTTAGATGATGGCATTCAAGAATGAATAAAATAGTGTGTTATTACATTCTGACATTCAAAATACAAATCTTTAACATATTTTAGGTTGTGTTGTGACATTCAGAAATAAACAAAAGATGGTTGCATAACTTGTGTTTCAAAAATTTGAATTTGGTTAATATAAATATATGCTTACATTTTTATAAATATGTAATAAATTATGACAACAAAGACAATATCACATTATGTTGCACTAATGAAAAATATCACATTGTGATGTTCAATTAGGAACAAAAAAGGGTTATCTTGCATTATCACATTCAACAAGGGAAAAAATAGGATTATGTCACATTTCAAATGTAATAATTTAAGAAGTTTTATAAAAAAAAATATTCATTTTATGTGGCATAAAATGTTTGAAAATGAACAAAAGAGGTTTAGTTGATTTATGTTTCTGATCTAAAACTGGGGTGAGATTGATACCAAATTTGATTTGGTGCTAGGCCACTTAACAAAGGTCATATTTACAATTTCGGATCTATTGAAATTGAATGCATCAAAGGTGTAAATATGTTCTTATGGAGGCTTGAATCCAACTTGAATATTAACTTTATGAATGTGGTATTTGTTATCACATGAAGTTTTCATGGGTATTTTGTCCCTTAGGTTTTAATTTTTATCCTTTAGTCTTTAGGTTTGCTTGATTTTTCTCTTTGTGATTTGCTTAGGTTAGTCTAAACAAATAAAGACTTGGGTTTTTGCTTACCTTTTTGGCCCACACATATGATTTTATCCTAGGTTCATTTTATGGTTTATGTCTTTGACTCATCTTTTGACTTGACACCAAGCATTTTTCGACTCCATGATCCTAACGACCTAACAAGTCACTCCATCCACTCATGCTCCTTATGCTTTACATGATGTCCCTATGTCCATTAAGGGGGTCAAATAAAACTTTGAAAAGGGCGCTGCCAACTCACTGGGTGATTCCATAGCACACCTTTGTCCTATGGTCCTTTACCATAATTCACCATAACCAACTGATGCCATATTTTCCATTGTTTTTGGCACCCTTGTATTTAAAAAAGAATATTGAGATTTGGTCATTTATAAGCTTCCTAACTGTTTATCAATTTGAATTTTTCCTCCCAAGCTCGGCGCTGCTAAAATCAATCGTTTAGATAATCTGTAGATTGCGCTATGGGATCGACTGTTAGATATGAATTGGAGACTGACGTGGATGTAGTAGTTCCATAGCACGTTGCATATCTTCCATCATCAACCACAACCTCCAGGTATTTTGTGAGTTTTTTTAGCTACATGGGAACATGTTAAGATACACCTGCCTCATCTTTTGGTCGTGCCTGGTGCTGAATATTGCATCTTCAATCACCCATTTTCCTATGTAGCTCTTCTTCCAGAGAATCCATATCCATTTTCCAACTGAATTTCTCCCATACTAAGCTCAATCCATTTTACTCCAGAATCTTGAATGCCCATTCATTCACTTGGATCTTGTGTCCACACTACGCTACACAAATCGCTGCCAAAACTACGCTATGGATCCCCTGTCCCAGTGCTTTGTTTTCCTTGGATTTATCAGTGCCATCTTCTATATTCACAAGATCCATGCCTTAGCCTCCATTATTCATTGTGTCATCCTATGTTTTTATCTCAAAGTCTGCTGTAAGTGAGGAGAATAGAATCCCTACCTTTTAAATCTTTGATGACCATTGTATGGTGGAATAAAACTGAACAGTGCATCTCTGCGTACCTTTCCTCAGAATTTCTTCCTCTCATTTTTAAAAATAAAAACCATCAAACCATTCTATTTTTAATTCAAAAGTGAGTTGGAGGAAAATCCTTGAAAGAGTAACCATTATTCACTGTCAGATCTCATAGATATTTTCCTTTGTTTGGTTCCTTTACCCCTCATTTCTTTACAACCTTTGATCCCCTGTTTATATCCACAAAGACACCTCAAAGGAAGAAGTCTCACAAGGGAGGGAGTGTGGTCAAGACTGAACCTTCTGACATGCACTTGTTTGATGCTGAGCCTATGCTTAGGGAGGCTTTCCAAAGAGTTGGTTGCCTCTCTTTTTGTCAAAACATGCAGAGGGGACACCCTGAAGTAGTAAGACAATTTGCATTACACTTTGATGGAATTATGACTAAGGTGGGAAACCTTGAGTTTGAGGTATCAGAGGCCTCTATTGCAACAACCACTGAGATACCCAATTCTGGTGAGAGGTGGTTCAAATTTATGATCCTCAATGATGACTTTTCCAAAGACTTCCTCAAACTAGACTATCAGAAAGACAATCTGTCTAAGGGAGTGCCTAGGATCCACCTAGTTTAAGGCTTTGATAAAATGCTGAAGATCATCTAGAGATATTTTACATGTGAGGGAATATTTAACATGATATACCAGTATCATATAAGACTCTTGCTACATTTCATTGGTAAGGATTCAATGGATATCCATTTTTATCTATTGAGTAGTATGGGAAAGATGTCTAATAGAGTCCAATCCAATTCCATGGCTGTGGACACTAGTGCATTCCACTTTGAGTTGATCAGGATGTTGGTGATGGAAGAGTTGAAGAAAAAGGAACATTTCTTGGGAACAATTCATTGTCTCTGCCCATATCCAGCTAGATATAGCCTCTAGTCCTCAATATAGGATCCAGATCCGTTTTCCATCTAGTAGTCTTTCCCCAACAAGAACAAGAAGGAAGAGAAAAATAAAACCCACTTCACAAGATAAAGAAACCCTTAAGGAAATTGAAGAAGAAGAGAGGGAGGTTCATCACTCCCCACATAGATGTTTTCCACCTCCTCCTACACCTGAACTGGAAGAAGTCCCTTCATCTACCAAAACAACAACCAAGAGGGGAAGGAAGTTGCATTTCCGTTCACCTGATCCAGAAGCTAAGTTAGAATTAGGAAGCCTTTTACTAGATAATCAACCCACAAGAAAGTTGTTGAAGCAGAAGTCTTACCCAAGGCTTCAGTTCCAAGGAAAGAGAAAGATAAAGGTAAAGGCATTGAGAAGCCTATTGAGGTGATAGGCAGAGCCTCTGTTCAAAAGAAAGAGAAATTTAAAGCCACTAAGAAACCTATTGAGGTTATCAACATCAACACCCCCCATAGTAATCCCACTTTCAAAAGATTGATCAAACAAATCAGGGATGCTAGGAAAGAAGTTGCTCATTTGAAGGAAGAAAGTTTGAGTGAGAGAAGAAATATGAAGGAGATCATGGACATGTACAGTGAAACCCTTGATCTGGCAAGGTTTTTAGCAAGAAGAGATCTGCCTCTGCATAGGAAACTTAAGACCCTCTACAGGAAAAACATAAGCTTTCAGTCCCAAAAAAAAAAGATCAAAGAATAAGTGCAACATTTTAAGGATGAAATGGCCCAGAGGAACTTAAATGTTTTGGTACAAGCTGCAATAGAAAGAGATGAACCAACAATTAAGAGGATTACCCCTTCAAAATAAAAAGATGTTTCTATGACAAAGGGAAGTTATCCTCCAACAAGGAGGAGTGCTAGATTGATGAAGTAGTTGGGGGATAACAGATCCATTTTTGTGGGTGATATATTTTTGCAAGTTTGAAATGATCAAGGAAGTATGATTTTTCCACCTATACAGGCATCTACAGGCTCCTGTTCCATCAGGTAAGTTTTTTTTTGTGTTTTTGAAGAATTTATTACATCACACAGAAAAAACAAAGAGATTCTGTAGAGCCATGGCACTACAGAATCGTCTATACAGGATGTTATGCAATTGCGCTATCAATGGAGATACGAAATATCCTAGACAAACTCAACAATGGCGCCACAGAATTTGTAGAGATATTTTATGGATGGCACTACAATAACTGCAAAGTCTTTACACAGGAGTGGCACTATGGAAACTGCAAAGCTATTTCAGTGGAGGAACTACAAAATCTACAGAGTTATTACACAGATGCGCTACAAAATATGCAGAGTTGTTTTACAAGGGGAGCTACAGAATTGGCTACCAAATGTGCTATATAATGGAGCTATGAACTGGCCCTTACTGTCAAAGGTTCGAATTCATGACTTGTTTTTGACTTTTGATGATGCGTAGAGAAGAAAGGATCACAGGTGGCACCTTGGAAGAAACATACGAGCATTGAAAGACACTTGGCACTGAAGAAGAGTGTGCCTAATCTAGAAGACATTCCATTTAATTCTTGTTGGAGTGGTTGCCAACATGGCCCCTAAATTGTAGCAATTTGTTAAGATCTATTAGTACATGTGTCAGAATTGTAGCTATTTTGGAGAATCCTAGGATAGGAAGGCCAACTCACACCTCTAGTTGTTTCCTTTTCTCTTTGGATTATAAATACATCTTAAAAATGATTAGAGAGGTTCTAATGGTTGAGAAGGGATCCATGATTGTAATATTTTGACTAAGTAAATTTTTTCTCTGGTTATGTATTGGACTTGAGACATTTTGATTAATAGAAGTCATTTTCCTTTTATCATCTTATTTCCTCTTATACTGAAATACTCATGATTGGATAATCCATATGAGATGTTGTGGTTGTATTATAATGAATGTTTTATTATAATGTTGCTATGAATGATTTTCAATGTTCTTAAACTTTAAGTTCAAGAAGTTCTTGTGACTAAGTTTTCTTCTCTTGGCTGCTTGAAGACCTAATGTTAATATCATACCTTTCCACTTTCCTCACTAAGTCTTCCTCCTATTCAATTTTATCCCAAACCACTGACTGAAGTTAATCAATACCTCATTTTCTTATGCATGCTAGCCCATATTTATGAGTTAAAACATTCTTATTCTAAGTTTTTTCCATTTGACCTTTAATCACTCATTTACATTTACAAATCTTTTGATGGGTACTGGTCTTATCCTCTTGCAATATGAGGTTGATTCTCAGTGCTAAAAATATTAATGTCATATATCATCCCTTAATGCATTTAATGAACATGATAGCAGAACTAACATGCACAAGAAAAAAATAAACAATAAATCATTGAGTTGTTAATGAAGTTCACCAGAACCTTCTGGCTACATCTTTGGGCTCATAAAATACATGAACCACTTCATTATATTCTTAAAATATAGTCTCTTTTACAATGCAAAGGAATGAATTCCCATATCAACAAGTTGAAGTATATTTACCACAATAGGTTGCAGTATCAAAGAGATGCTCTCATGCACAATGCAAAGAGCTATATTCTCACAAGCATGTGGACATGTCTTTCCTATAAAGGGACGATCTCCTTTGACAACACAAGGCTAGATATCTCACAATCAAGTGGCAATTTCTCTCCTACAAAGATATGATCTCCTCTAACAAAGGATGATCTCTCATAATAATGTCACATAAAAGTGGATTCTCTCATCAACTCCATAAAGGGACCCCTCAAGGGGTGAACCACTAGGGGATGAAACCCACAACTTGCATAAGGATTTTATATAATTTTCGACAATATCCACAAATTTAGGATCTAATAACCACTCAAGGAAAAAATGAGAAAACATCTCAACCAACTCATGAGACTCTTAACTTCCTCCTTGAGACTAGGAAACCACTTGTAATAAAGTGAGGAAGAGTCCAAACCAACTCATGAGACCCTTAACTTCCTCCTTGAGACTAGGAAACCAATTTCCCATTAAAATTATGAAACTAATTTGTGAGTTGGATTCTCTCACAATACTAATTTCCCATTTTTACAATTAAATGAATAATACGTCATAGTCTCAAACTCACTTCAAGCATTAATAATTTTCCCAATATGTATGACTAATACATGAGTTTATCATACTCATTTCAAGTATTAATTAGTTTTATAATTTAAATAGTTCATTCATAAGAATTAATTATTCTTTTCCATATTTTAATGAACTTTTCCATATTATGCAAAATAATAATTCCTTGTGCGGAGATCCTCCTGGATCATACCTCCCCACAAAAATAATTTTTGGTCCTCCAAAAGTATAGAGAGAAACTACAACTTGAATCTCAACAACCAACTTCTAGGAAGAGTCTTATAGTCTAGGATGCACTTCCCCATTGGTCGATATGCATAAAAAATGTCTCTGATAGGTTGCACCCTTCTTCTCCTTCACCTTTTTACTTCAGAATGAGGATGCCTATGCCATCACTTGCATCAATGAAAATTCATAGTTGATTCCTTGATCCACATAAAAAAATGTCTTTGGAAGGTCACGCCCTTCTTCTCCTTCACCTTTTTATTTAAAAATGAGGATGTCGATGCCAACACTTGCACCAATGAAATCTGTAGTTGGTTCCTTGATCTACATAAAATAATTCTCTGAAAGGTTGCACCCTTCTTCTCCTTCACCTTTGTAGTTCGAAATGAGGATGTCGATGCCAACACTTGTATAAATGATGATATGTATCTGAAAATACATGGATTACAACTTTTCAAAGTAGTACCATACTTACCAAGAGTTTATAAAACTCCCATGGACAAGTTTACAATGATTTCCAAAAAAGGCCTAGGAAAAAGAATGTATCTCACTCAATAGTGGCTACAAGCCCCATTACTATGTTTCCACGAAAGGCCTAGGAAAAATAATTCCTCTCACTCAATAGTCGCTACAATACCCATTACAATGTTTCCAATAAGGCTTACAAGGTTAAGACATAGAACAAAATGCCTCTCACTATCATCATCACTTTAAGAGTGGCCAATTACAACCTTTTACATCATTAGCATTAAGGTGAATACCTCAAAATGTGCACTAGTGGGAAACTCTATCATTTTTAAACCCCCCATTAAAAACATTTGAAACATAATAAATAAGGAAAATTCCACCATCATCACACTCGTCTCGCAATTCTGAGAATTTTGGCTATAAGCATGACTACTTTCTATCAAAGTGTCAAAATGGCCTCTTACCACACCATCTCGGTTTACGTGTAAGGATCAAACAATAAATTTCCTCAAATAATTCAGATATTGTTGCTATGTTGCAACACTTAAAGATTACCAAAATCTGCAACATACATTCATCCTTTTGTGATTTTCGAAAAGAGGTAAAAACCATAAATGCATAAAACTTACATTGGATTTTGTGCCAAGGCGATCAACCGACTCCTCCAATCTTGGTACACACAACACAAATAGATCCATCTTGTCATTATTCAACCTTTGACTATACATTTGACCTATTTTGAAAAGTGAAAATCTGCCTTGAAAATCAGGCCATGCATTAATGACGAAAGTGGGCTTCTTCCATGAGCCCTAAAATTTCATTGCTGAGATAAAAAAATGGACTACGTCATTGAATTTGTGGTAAAAAATCATGAAAAAATGTTTGTACTTTCGTCCAATTCCGTCATTGTGACTTTTGGACCCCCTGGGCTCTCTACCTCGAAATGCATGCCACACACGGTTGTACAATCCTGTATTAATTACACCTACATAGAAATATGTTCCCTTATGTACCTCAAAATGCATGCCCAGTTGTACTTAGTCTCGATACGGATGCAGGAACTAGGTGTCAAAGTTTGATCTATCCCCTGCATGGAAAATCATGCCACACATGGACATACCCTGTCATAAATGCACAGGTTGCATTGAAAATCATTCCTGTGTACGAGCCTGTTCACACCTTTCCATCGTATGGAATAAACATGGCTTAAATAAAATTGTGAGGGTGTACTTACCAACTTAGTTGGTTGGAATAATGGTTAGTGGAGGATAAATTTGGTGGTAGTTATGGGAATTTTGAGGTTCAAGCCCTGAAGAACACCTCCACATTTAAATTTTTATTACAACCATTGCAAAAGATCCCGTCAACACTTGTTGTCAGTTTGGCTTCCCGTTTGTCGGTTGGCCACCATTTTTGGCGCTTTGCCAAATTGAAATTTCCGCCATTTTTTTACCTTTGTTTTGATTGTTGGTTGGCTAGTTGGTCACCAATATGGGGTCTGGTATTCATTTTTCGTTGGCCTCCATTAAAATATTACCAACACAAATTTCGTTGGTTGGCCGACCACTAGCTGGTTTGATCACCGAGTTCGATGCTAACTAGTATATTGCCAACCCTTTTAAATTTTAATTTTTTTGGACCCAACCCTCATTGGGATTTTACCAAATTCCATGTGTTAGGTCCCCATTAGGCCACATGGAACCATTTTGTTCATCGATCAATGCCTAACCATTCTCGACGTCACCTTCCACTAGGTCGTCATGTCATCGTGTGTCTTGTTGATTCTGTGCCCATGTCACATGCCACTGGGATGCCACATCATTGTATGACCTACTGACTCAATGTATGAAAACCACGTCACTTGTTATGTCACTGTACATACCACCAAATTGGATTCCACATCAGTTGCTACGTTAGCATGCTGACGTCAACATGACACATGGACAAATATGGTTGGTCCAACTGGGTTTGAAATCACCCAAAAATGAGTGACACATGACACTCTCTCAAGATGCCATGTCACCCCATTGATGTTATTCTGAAATCTACAAGACACATGTCGTCCTCTGTGCCTACCAATAAAGCATGTTGATGATAGCACTATAAAAAATTCACTAGTTTCCCTTGTTTGCTAAAAATTTCATATGGCCATAACATTTTCATCCAGACTCTGTTTGACAAGATGTTTGCACCATTGGAAAGCTCTTGTCAAGATTTTTGACTTAGTGCTATTTTTTTAAAATTTAGGGAACTTTATTTTTTAGGTATTTTGGAGCCCCATGGTTCATTCAAGATACCCCTTTCCTATTATCCACATTAATAGGTCTTCTTTGTTATGCATTATCTGCTTGGATGTTTGGTTGATTTCTTTAATCCTTTTTATTATTTTCCCATCTTGTCTTCAACACCTACAATCCATGTCAATCCTTCTCTGATACCATTTGATCTGAAACTGGGGTGACACTGATACCAAATTTGATTTGGTGTAAGGCCACTTAACAAAGATTAGATTTAAAATTTTGGATCTATTGAAGTTTATTGCATCAAAGGTGCAAATATGTGCTTATGAGGCTTGAATACAACTTGAATATTAACTTTGTGAATGTGGTATTAATCTCATATATCATCACTTAATGCTAATGAACATGATAGAATAAATAACATGCATAAGAAAACATGAGACAAGAAATCACTAAGTTGTTAATGGAGTTCACTAGAACCTTATGTCTACATCTCTAGGCTCATAAAATCCATGAACCACTTCATTATCTTCTTCAAAGATAATCTCCTTTACAATGCAAAGGACTAAATTCCCACGTCAACAAGTTGCATTATAATTCCTACAATATGTGGCAGTATCGAAGATATTCTCTCATGCACAATGCAAAGAGATAGATTATCACAAGAACATGTCCATGTCTCTCCTACAAAGAAACAATATCCTTTTACAATGCAAGGATAGATCTGTCACAATCATGTGGCAATGTCTCTCTGACAAAGAGACGATCTCCTTTGACAAAGGATGATCTCTCACAAGCATGTGGCATAAAAATGGACTCTCTCATAAACTCTATAAAGGGACCCGTCAAAGAGTGATCCACCAGGGGATGAAACTCAAAGCTTGCATAAGGATTTTATATATTTTTCCTTAACTCCAATATTCAAGGAGAAAATATCCACAAATTTAGGATCTTCTAACCACTCAAGGAAAAAATGAGAAAGTATCTCAACCAACTCGTGAGATCCTTATCTTCCTCCTTGAGACTAGGAAATCACTTGTAATAAAGTGAGGAAGAGTCCAAACCAACTCATGAGACCCTTAAATTCCTCCTTGAGAATAGGAAACCAATTTCCCCTTAAACTTAGGAAGCTAATTTGTGAGTTGGATTCTCTCACAAAACTGATTTCTCATTTTTACAATTAAATGATTAATACGTGAGATTCTCAAACTCACTTCAAGAATTAATCATTTTTCCTATATGCATGACTAATACATGAGTTTCTCATACCCATTTTAAGTATTAATCATTTTTATAATTTAAATAATTCATTCATAAGCATTAATTATTCTTTGACATATTTTAATGATCTTCTCCTTGGTATGCAAAATAATAATTCTTTGTGTGGGGATCCTCCTCGATCAGTTTCAAAAAATTGACTTTGGTTAATATAAATATATGGTAATATTTCTATAAATATGTATTAAATTTTACAACACATACAATAGAAGATTATGTCTCAAAAGGACATTTGTTGTATTGTGACATTTAAAAAAGGAACAAAATAGGGCTACGTAACATTATTGAATTCAAGAAGGAATAAAAGAGCATTGTTCTGGCATTTCAAATGTAATACTTTAAGAGGTTTTATGTCATACTGAGGGTTATATCACATTATTACATTCAAGAAGGAATATAAAGGGGCTTTATCACATTCTAACATGTCAAATGCAATACATTAAGAGGTTTCACATTAAATTTTAACATTTAGAAATGAACAAAAGATGGTTAGATAAACTATTTTTCCAAAACTTAACTTTAGTTAATATAATATATCGTAGTATTTTTTTGTCAATTACCACTAGAATAAGTTAATGTGTGGGTTTTTTTTCTAAGCGATCCAAGTTCAATACCCTTACAGTGTGTTTAGTCGAAACAATACACCTAAAAATCTAGCGATGTTAAGGGTTGGTGCGACCCAAGATGGGTGCGATCCCCGAGTGATTTTGACAAAATATATGCCCCTGGGTTGTGGTTTCTTAGCCATCAGTTGAAATACTGGCCTAGCAAGTGACAAACACATTTCTAACACACACACACACACATATCATAGTATTTTTATAAATATGTAATAAAATATGACAACATATAAGATAAAAAACTATGCCATAGAGACATATGTCATTGTGACATTTGAAACATGAGTAAATATGATTGCATCTCATTATGATGTTCAAGAAAGAATAAAAGAGGGTGGTGTCATATTTTGACATTTTAAACATAACATTTTTGGAGGTTTTATGGCACGCTACAACATTAAAAAATGAACAAAAACTCGTTACTTAACCTATGTTTCAAAAAAATGATTTTTCTTAATATAAATATATGATAATATTTATAAATATGTAATATATAATAAATTAGGATAATAAATAAGATATCTAATTATGTTTTAAAAAAACAAAATGTTGCATTGTGATGTTCAGAAAAGGAATAAAAAAGGATTTATCATATTCTTACATTTAGAAAGGAATAACATAGGGTTATGTCTCATTTTAACAATTCAAACCTAATGTTTTAATAGGTTTTGTGTCACATTAAGATTCTTAAAAATGAACAAAATATTTTTAATTAACATATGTTTATATTTCAAATAATTGACTTTGATTAATATAAATATAAGGTGGGTGAGTGCAAGAAGTTCATGGCCGAAAAAGTGGCAAGGGCGTGAGTAAGAGCACATGCATGTTCTTAGGAACGTGCATGTATTCCTATACCTATAGGTATGGATGTGACCGAACCTCCACATCGATTTCCACATAGGTTTAGTGGAAGGAATGCGTGTATGTTATTAATAATGCATGCACGATCTTAAGAATGTGTGCGCAGTCCTAAGAATGTGTGCACATTCTTACTGATAAAATTATTTAAAGGGACCGAGCACAATTTGTACCCATTGTGCACAAATCACTCTCGCATTCCTTTCATTGGGAAAATATAGTGGAGCTAGAGAGGAGGAATAAAGGGAGGATCTTGCCACCATGTCCAGATATGTTGCATTTTTCTTAATTTTAATCTAACTTAGTCATTCCAATTTAGTATTTTGATCCCAATAATCTAAATTTAAAAAAAAAAATAATTTTGTATTTTAAATTAAAAAAAGGAACCTCATTTACATTCCATGGATTTTAAATTGTAGCATATATAATACAATGGAACCCCAAGACAATTTAAACTTTTGATAAGAAAAATAAGAAGATCAAAACCCCAACCCAACACCACCACACAATGTAAACGCTAAAATTGATGAGGGGTTGGTTATATTACGAACCCTTGAGGAACAATTAAGGGAGACTAGAGAGCCTAGCAGATTCTTGTTGGCCACTTCTTTGGACATCATTGTGCATTCCATTGCAAGTTTCCAAGGTAAATTGACCTCTATTTTTTTATTATAGGGAAATAATGTGCGAGTATTATAGCACTGGTTTGGACAGAAACCAAGTCAAAGAACTAGGCATTTAAAAAAACAA
>JZKD02S0510937.1:0-16831 GCA_000966675.3 Picea glauca | reverse complement strand
TATTATATATGGATAGTACATTCCATTCCATTTGTGGTGGTATGTGTAACATCACATAACTCCTCATAGTTTGAGAGTTATGGCCTTACGAAGTTGGACGACCCTCATATGTCATATAGAAGGCCCAAAAGGTCAAAGTAGTCAAAGTGGTTTAAGAGATTTTAAAAGGTAAATAATAAAGTGAATTTATGAGTGTACTATAATTCAAATTGAATACAAAATAAATTAATTCAATAATAATTTTAATGGAAAAATTAGAAGTGGGTTAACCCTAAAATAAGGAAAGTGGGTAAAGTGACCTAGAAAATGTTTTTAAGGAAGCTACTTGGAGAGTATAAATAAGAGACAAGGCTCTCTCATTTAAGAAAAACTTGAGAATATTGAATAACTATAGGTGTTTTAGGTAACCAAAGGATATCTACGCTGAATTTCTGAGGAAATTCAAGAAAAGAATGTTGGAATTCAAGGAAGGATAAATTCTTTTGATGATGCTTTCTAAGGTATGTTTTTTTTCAGGTCATCTCACCATTTTCGCAATAACTTTGTTTCTAGAATGATTCAGATTATGAAATTGATATTACATTGAGGAAACATATCCAAGTATCTGTGGTAAAAAGTTCAACTTGTGGGTCGTTTTATTTTTGGAGTTACACTCCGTGGAAAATAGGGTTTGTGGCTAGTCCTAAAACTAGTCAAAAACAGGTGTTTTGGGTAAAAACGTCATAACTTCTTCATAAACGATCCAAATTCAGTAATACCAAATTTTTTGGTTAGAATATTGTCTGTAGTATGTTTTTTAATAGTTTAAAATCAATTCAACATTCATTCCATGCGGGGCACGCTCTACAAGGTCGCTCTCTAGAATAAGCCAAAATTCAGCAAGGTGTGCCATTTTTGCCATAACTCCTTTTCTGAGAGGTTACAAGTAGTGACACCTAGAGGAATTGCATTAAACACACTGAAGAACATGGTGTATCAGTTTTAGATCTTTATTCGTTACATGGACAAAGTTATGATTATTTCAAGTTAGGGTTGTTGACTAATTCAAAACTAGTCTTGTGAGACTAAAGAAATGTTTGATGAAAATGTTAGTCTCTTGTTGTTAAAGTTAAGGAAAGTTTGCAAGTATGTGATCATATACACTAGGTCTATTACATATTTACAAATCATATTTGGATGATGAAATGGATGAGGGATTTTGGTTGAGGTACAAGTTGGGTACATGGTTGAGACAAGTAGTTGATGAGTTGACACATACATGAGGTGTATAGTTGATGATATTGGTACATATTGATGAGTCATAGTTGATGAGTACTTGACACATGACTGGTACATACTTGGTTTCACTTTTTTATGGTATAGGTTGATTACAGACTGTTTGGTACAGGTTGGTGCATGGTTGATGCACTTTTTCAGGGTACAGGTTGATTACAGGTTGAGGTACATGTTGATGCATGGTTGATGCATGGTTCAAGTTTATTGGTACATGTTTACAACGATATATATCATAGTGATAGTGTGACATTGGTTCCATCATTATACTCCTAATTTAGGGCAGTTGGACAGGTCAAGGACAGGTAGTTATAGCCACCTTCCGGTTGTAGCTGAAGAACATAGGGGGTTGTAGCCTCCTTCTAGTTGTAGCCAGAGAATTTGGGAGTTGGAGCTTCCCTCAGGTTGTAGCCTGAGAAACTAGGGGGTTGGACCCTCCTTCCAATTGCATCTAGAAAACAAAGGAACTTGGTGCTTTCAACGAATGTAATTCTTCAAGACATATAAGATAAAGCATTCTATGGTTTTATCTCGATTTGGGTTTCCATGTAAAACACTGGTGTACTATGTATGTGTGTGATTACTCATTTCTTATTTCTCGTTATTGGGTAATAATTCTACATTGATATAACACTTAGATTATTTGGAGAAAAAGGATTACAATTACACTATCACTAATTCACCCCCCCCTCTCAGTAATCCAACAAAGGCATCCATATGGTAGGATCATCTTGTGCATGTGAAACACATTAAAGATAAAGGTGTTACTTGGATGGAATTCAAGAAGTATTTTGAGAAGAAATACTTGACTAAGAGATACTATTACAAGAAAATGAAAGATTTCTTTGAACTCAAGCTTGAGAGTATGACCATAGATGAATATGAAAGAAGATTTTTAGAACTGCTAAAGTATGTCTCTTTCATGAAGGATGAGACAATTAAGATTCAAAGGTATTTGAGTGGATTTCCATCATTCATCAGTGAGAAAATACAATATGATGATCCCAAGACATTGGAGGAGACCATAAGGTGAGCTAAATGCCTATATGATCAACAAAAATCAAGGCCAACTTTCCAAAAAGCTTGGGAAGACAAAAATAAATTCAAGATGGATCAGAGGAAGAAGGGAACTAAGCCACCATTCTTCAGAAATAATACTTAGGGACAAACAACTTCTATAGAACCCAGAATGATTGATATAGGAGGTCAAAGGCCAAGGAAACCACCTATACAATGTTGGGGTTGTAAAGGAGATCATATGTTCAGAGATTTTCCTCACAGAGGTGAAAAAGTGAGGACTATTCACAATGTACAACAAGTTGAAACAATGGAGGACATGGGTATAAATGTACCAAGGATATATGCATCCCTAGACAACAAGCAAGCAGAGTATCGGTCGCATATGATTGAAGTGGAAGGTATGATCAACAACAGAACCATTCATATTTTAATTGATTCAGGATCTAGTCATAGTTATATAGATCCTAAGATGGTGGCAAGTTTACATTTACCAAGAAGAAAGAATAGAAAATCTTGGTTGGTGTATCTCGCTACTGAAGCCAAAATAAAAGTTAATGAGATGATTAAGTCATGTCTTATGGACATGAATGGACTGAACACCAGGGAAGATTTGAACATATTGTATTTAGGTTCCTATGACTATATAATTGGGATGGATTGGTTGGACCAACATCATGCTATACTAGACTATCATAACAAGGAATTTACTTTCTTGGATGAGGAAGGGAATGTAAGGAAAGCTTGGGGAATTCCTAGGGAAGTAACGATCAGAGAAATTTCAGCATTGCAGCTGAAGAAATGTTACAGAAAAGGGTGTCAAAGATTTGCAGCTCATATGGAAGAGACACCTAAGGGTAAGGTGAAAAATTTAGAAGATCATGAAATCCTGGAAGATTTTGAATATGTGTTCAAGGAGGTACCAGGACTACCCCCAAAGAGAGATATTGATTTCTCTATAAATTTAATGCCTGGAGCAGCTCCAGTGTCAAAGACTCCTTACAAAATAAGTACACCAGAGCTGAAGGAGTTGCAAATGAAACTTGAAGAACTTCTAAATAAGGGGTATATACACCCAAGTGTGCCACCTTGGGGTGCCCCAATATTGTTCATGAAGAAGAAATATGGGAAATTAATATTATGCATTGATTTTAGACAACTAAATAAGGTAACTGTAAAGAACAAGTATCCTCTACCAAGGATTGATGATATCTTTGATCAATTGAAGGATGAAAAGATATTTTCAAAGATATATCTTGGGTCAGGATACCATTAGGTAAGGATTAAAGAGGAATATATCATCAATAATGCCTTCAGGACAAGGTATGGTCATTATGAGTTCACAGTGGTGCCATTTGAGTTGTCAAATGCACCAGTTGTTTTCATGTGCTTAATGAATGGTGTTTTCCAAGAATATTTAGACTAGTTTGTCATTATCTTTCTAGATAACATTCTTATATATTCTAAGTCAGAATAAGAGCATGAGCATCTTTTGAGAATGGTGTTGCAAGTATTAAGGGAGCATCATTTGTATGCCAAATCTAGCAAGTGCTCATTTTATCATAAGAAAATTCATTATTTGGGGCATATCATTTCATAGGATGGGATAGAAGTGGATCCTGAGAAGATAGAATCCATTAGAGAATGGTTAGTTCCAAAGAATGTGATAGAGGTCAGGTCATTCATGGGCCTTGTAGGCTACTATAGGATATTCATTGAAGGATTCTCAAATATTTCACACCCAATCACTTCCTTGCAAAGAAAGGGTGTGAAGTTTCAGTGGACATTGGATTGTGAAAAGACTTTCCAACACTTGAAGAAATTATTAACAAGTTATCCAATACTAAGGATTGAAGACCCAAATGAAGACTTCATTGTATGCATAGATGCATGTAAATAAGGACATGGTGGAATCCTCAGTCAAAATGGGTTTGTTATATGTTATGAATCAAGGAAGTTGAAGGAGCATGAAAGACACTATGACACTCATGATTTGGAGTTGGTAGCCATAGTGAATTCCTTGAGAAAATGGAGACACTACCTCATGGGAAATATTTTTGAGATGAGGAAAGACCATAATGGTCTGAAATATTTATTTGATAAACCAAATCTAAATGTTAAGCAAAGTAGATGGTTAGAATTTCTAAGTGAATATGACTTTGATATAAAGCATCCTAAGGGGAAAGAGAACAAAGTGGTTGATGCACTTAGAAAAAGAGTGCATGAAATGCATGCTACAACCATTAGCATGTACCAATCTGATTTGAGACATGGAATTTTAGAGGCTGCAAAATTAGATTTGCAATACAAGGAATTAGTGGCCAAAATACAACAAGGTAATTTGTAGCAAAAAATCGAAGGATAAAAGTTAGATATTGATGAAATTCTCATGTACAGGGGAAAAATTTATGTACCAAATTCTCAGGAATTGAAAATTTTGATATTGGGAGAAATGCATAATGTACCTTATGCTGGGTACCCAGGTTATCAGAAAACTATTGCAGCTGTCAAAATCCAATATTATTGGCCAGGCATGAAGAAAGAAGTTGTTGGTTTTATTGCCAAATGTTTGGAATGTCAAAAGGTAAAGGCTGAGCATAGGCACCTAGTTGGTTTTCTACATACATTACCCATTCTTGGGTGGAAATGGGAAGTTGTAACCATGGATTTCATCACTAAACTACCTAGAACAAACAAGCAACATGATTATATCATGGTAGTGGTGGACAAGATTACTAAAGATGCCCATTTTATTTCATTTAAGCTCACTCACAAGGAAACCAACATTGTTGATGTTTATATGAAATAAATTTCTCAATTACATGGTATACCCAAGACAATTATGTCTAATAGAGATCCAAAATTTACCTCAAAATTTTGGAAGGGATTATTTAATGGATTTGGAACAAATTTGAATTTTAGTACAGCTTATCATCCAGAATCAGATGGACAAACAGAGAGGGTGAATCCAGTGATTGAGGATATGTTGAGGATGTATGTGATGGATAAACCATCAAAATGGGAAGACTACCTACACTTGGTAGAGTTTTCTTATAATAATGGGTAACAAACATCTCTAAAGATGAGACCATTTGAGAAACTCTATGGCAGAAAGTGAAACACACTGGTAAGCTGGGATAACCCAACAGATAGAGCAGTGGTTGGGCCATATTTACTCAGGGAAATGGAGGAGAAAATGTTGAAAATAAAACAAAATTTAAAGGTTTCCCAAGACAGGTATAAAATATATGCTGATAAGGGTAGAACTCAGAGGGAATTTAAAGTTGGGGACCATGTATTCTTGAAAGTGAAAGCCAACAGAAGTTCCCTAAAGTTGGGAAATTGTTCAAAGTTGGCAGCTCACTATTATGGGTCATTTGAAATCCTAGAGAGGATTGGTCCAATAGCTTATATGATTGTATTTCCTGCATCTATATCTATTCATAATGTATTCCATGTATCATTTCTCAAGACATATATACCTGATGTTAATCATGTTATTGATTGGAATGTGATTCAGGTGGAGAAAGAAGGCGCTTTTCAAGTGCATCTGGTATGCATTATGGAATGGAAAATCAAACAGCTTCAAAATCGAGCCATAGGGATTGTAAAGGTCCAATGGGAGCATGAGGATACAATGCAAGCAAAATACCCACATCTTTTGAGGAATTTTGAAAATTTTGTTGTATATGTGTACATAATGCACCGAGGACAATGCATAAATAAGGGGAGGGGATTATAATATCCCCAGGCTGAACCCAATTGTAAATGTAAATACAAATGTATGTAAGTTGGTGAGCCATTTGACATCATTTTGTATGCACCTTCCATGGCATAGTGCGTGCATGTACTGTGCAGTAAAATAAGGAAGTGTGCACATTCCAAGATATTGTGCGCAGCAACTTAAGTGCACACAATTTGAGGCTAGAGAGCCTCTACGTATATGAGGTGTTTTATAGGTTGGTGAGCCTATTATTATAAGCTACGATGCTTATGTTTTGATTAGGACAGAGAGCCTAGATGTTGAAGTCTGGTGTGACTATTTTTGTATATGTCTTATCATTAATATAAAATACATCACTGTGCACAGACCAACCATGATAAAAGAGTATGGGGGAATAAACTCCACGGTGTGACTATTTAAGTGTGAATCCATGCATATACATATGTATTTGTATGTTTATGTTTATATTTATATTTCCACAAGAGTTTTGTGTGTATATATTTTAATTGCATGTAGTTCAAAAAATTGATGTGGCATGGCTCAATTTTGATGCTAGGTATGTTATAGTATGTTGTGCAGAGAGAAAAAAAGTGTTCTCTCATGTATCGTGGCCCAGACTGGGTGGACGAGGACGTTACAAATTCATAACACCATACCTAGATAGACTGATAGTTCCTACAATCACCCATTAAAATTACGCAAAGTCAATATAGGGACCACAAAGCAACCTAAGATAGCTATGGTAGGATACTATTGGGATGAGAAAACCAGTCAAAAGATACAGAGTCTACTATGGGAATATGAGGATTTGCTCCCAAAGACTTTCTTAGAGTTAAAGGGAATCAAAGGAGTTATGGGAGAAATTAAAATCGAATTGAAACCAGGATCCAAGCCTGTGAGACATAGGCCATACCGCCTTAACCCTAGAGTAAAAGAGAAGGTTAAGAAGGAGATAGATAAAATGTTGGAGGAAGGACTCATTTTCACAGTGGAAGAAGCAGAATGGGTTAGCTTAATAGTTATTCAAAGCAAGGCACAAAAGATATTAGGGTTTGTGTGAAATATAGAAGCCTTAACTCCACTTGTGTGCACTACCCTTTCCCAACACCTTTCACTGATGAGGTGCTAGAATAGGTTGTGGGGAAGGAATTATACTCATTCATAGATGGATTTTTAGGGTACCACCAAGTCAGGATTGTCGAAGAGGACAAAAAGAAGACCAAATTCATAACAAAATGGGGCTCTTTTGCATACAATGTGATGTCATTTGGCTTAAAGAACGCTCCTGCAGTCTTTTCTAGGATTGTAATAACATCTTTTAGAGAGTTCATTCACATGTTTATATAAGTCTATATGGATGATTGGATGATATATATATTTTTCAAGGAACATGTAGCACTGACACGGCTAATGTTTGATAGATGTAGAGCATTGCAGATCTCATTGAATCTCAGAAAGAGTATCATTTGTGTACCACATGGGAATTTGTTGGGCCACATAGTCTACTGAGAAGGAGTATTGGTAGACCCAGCCAAAGTTTCGATCATTGTGAGTATGCCACCACCTACGAGTGCTAAGCAGTTGCGCTCCACACTAGGACACACAGTGTACTATCNATTGATTCAGGATCTAGTCATAGTTATATAGATCCTAAGATGGTGGCAAGTTTACATTTACCAAGAAGAAAGAATAGAAAATCTTGGTTGGTGTATCTCGCTACTGAAGCCAAAATAAAAGTTAATGAGATGATTAAGTCATGTCTTATGGACATGAATGGACTGAACACCAGGGAAGATTTGAACATATTGTATTTAGGTTCCTATGACTATATAATTGGGATGGATTGGTTGGACCAACATCATGCTATACTAGACTATCATAACAAGGAATTTACTTTCTTGGATGAGGAAGGGAATGTAAGGAAAGCTTGGGGAATTCCTAGGGAAGTAACGATCAGAGAAATTTCAGCATTGCAGCTGAAGAAATGTTACAGAAAAGGGTGTCAAAGATTTGCAGCTCATATGGAAGAGACACCTAAGGGTAAGGTGAAAAATTTAGAAGATCATGAAATCCTGGAAGATTTTGAATATGTGTTCAAGGAGGTACCAGGACTACCCCCAAAGAGAGATATTGATTTCTCTATAAATTTAATGCCTGGAGCAGCTCCAGTGTCAAAGACTCCTTACAAAATAAGTACACCAGAGCTGAAGGAGTTGCAAATGAAACTTGAAGAACTTCTAAATAAGGGGTATATACACCCAAGTGTGCCACCTTGGGGTGCCCCAATATTGTTCATGAAGAAGAAATATGGGAAATTAATATTATGCATTGATTTTAGACAACTAAATAAGGTAACTGTAAAGAACAAGTATCCTCTACCAAGGATTGATGATATCTTTGATCAATTGAAGGATGAAAAGATATTTTCAAAGATATATCTTGGGTCAGGATACCATTAGGTAAGGATTAAAGAGGAATATATCATCAATAATGCCTTCAGGACAAGGTATGGTCATTATGAGTTCACAGTGGTGCCATTTGAGTTGTCAAATGCACCAGTTGTTTTCATGTGCTTAATGAATGGTGTTTTCCAAGAATATTTAGACTAGTTTGTCATTATCTTTCTAGATAACATTCTTATATATTCTAAGTCAGAATAAGAGCATGAGCATCTTTTGAGAATGGTGTTGCAAGTATTAAGGGAGCATCATTTGTATGCCAAATCTAGCAAGTGCTCATTTTATCATAAGAAAATTCATTATTTGGGGCATATCATTTCATAGGATGGGATAGAAGTGGATCCTGAGAAGATAGAATCCATTAGAGAATGGTTAGTTCCAAAGAATGTGATAGAGGTCAGGTCATTCATGGGCCTTGTAGGCTACTATAGGATATTCATTGAAGGATTCTCAAATATTTCACACCCAATCACTTCCTTGCAAAGAAAGGGTGTGAAGTTTCAGTGGACATTGGATTGTGAAAAGACTTTCCAACACTTGAAGAAATTATTAACAAGTTATCCAATACTAAGGATTGAAGACCCAAATGAAGACTTCATTGTATGCATAGATGCATGTAAATAAGGACATGGTGGAATCCTCAGTCAAAATGGGTTTGTTATATGTTATGAATCAAGGAAGTTGAAGGAGCATGAAAGACACTATGACACTCATGATTTGGAGTTGGTAGCCATAGTGAATTCCTTGAGAAAATGGAGACACTACCTCATGGGAAATATTTTTGAGATGAGGAAAGACCATAATGGTCTGAAATATTTATTTGATAAACCAAATCTAAATGTTAAGCAAAGTAGATGGTTAGAATTTCTAAGTGAATATGACTTTGATATAAAGCATCCTAAGGGGAAAGAGAACAAAGTGGTTGATGCACTTAGAAAAAGAGTGCATGAAATGCATGCTACAACCATTAGCATGTACCAATCTGATTTGAGACATGGAATTTTAGAGGCTGCAAAATTAGATTTGCAATACAAGGAATTAGTGGCCAAAATACAACAAGGTAATTTGTAGCAAAAAATCGAAGGATAAAAGTTAGATATTGATGAAATTCTCATGTACAGGGGAAAAATTTATGTACCAAATTCTCAGGAATTGAAAATTTTGATATTGGGAGAAATGCATAATGTACCTTATGCTGGGTACCCAGGTTATCAGAAAACTATTGCAGCTGTCAAAATCCAATATTATTGGCCAGGCATGAAGAAAGAAGTTGTTGGTTTTATTGCCAAATGTTTGGAATGTCAAAAGGTAAAGGCTGAGCATAGGCACCTAGTTGGTTTTCTACATACATTACCCATTCTTGGGTGGAAATGGGAAGTTGTAACCATGGATTTCATCACTAAACTACCTAGAACAAACAAGCAACATGATTATATCATGGTAGTGGTGGACAAGATTACTAAAGATGCCCATTTTATTTCATTTAAGCTCACTCACAAGGAAACCAACATTGTTGATGTTTATATGAAATAAATTTCTCAATTACATGGTATACCCAAGACAATTATGTCTAATAGAGATCCAAAATTTACCTCAAAATTTTGGAAGGGATTATTTAATGGATTTGGAACAAATTTGAATTTTAGTACAGCTTATCATCCAGAATCAGCTGGACAAACAGAGAGGGTGAATCCAGTGATTGAGGATATGTTGAGGACGTATGTGATGGATAAACCATCAAAATGGGAAGACTACCTACACTTGGTAGAGTTTTCTTATAATAATGGGTAACAAACATCTCTAAATATGAGACCATTTGAGAAACTCTATGGCAGAAAGTGAAACACACTGGTAAGCTGGGATAACCCAACAGATAGAGCAGTGGTTGGGCCATATTTACTCAGGGAAATGGAGGATAAAATGTTGAAAATAAAACAAAATTTAAAGGTTTCCCAAGACAGGTAGAAAATATATGCTGATAAGGGTAGAACTCAGAGGGAATTTAAAGTTGGGGACCATGTATTCTTGAAAGTGAAAGCCAACAGAAGTTCCCTAAAGTTGGGAAATTGTTCAAAGTTGGCAGCTCACTATTATGGGTCATTTGAAATCCTAGAGAGGATTGGTCCAATAGCTTATATGATTGTATTTCCTGCATCTATATCTATTCATAATGTATTCCATGTATCATTTCTCAAGACATATATACCTGATGTTAATCATGTTATTGATTGGAATGTGATTCAGGTGGAGAAAGAAGGCGCTTTTCAAGTGCATCTGGTATGCATTATGGAATGGAAAATCAAACAGCTTCAAAATCGAGCCATAGGGATTGTAAAGGTCCAATGGGAGCATGAGGATACAATGCAAGCAAAATACCCACATCTTTTGAGGAATTTTGAAAATTTTGTTGTATATGTGTACATAATGCACCGAGGACAATGCATAAATAAGGGGAGGGGATTATAATATCCCCAGGCTGAACCCAATTGTAAATGTAAATACAAATGTATGTAAGTTGGTGAGCCATTTGACATCATTTTGTATGCACCTTCCATGGCATAGTGCGTGCATGTACTGTGCAGTAAAATAAGGAAGTGTGCACATTCCAAGATATTGTGCGCAGCAACTTAAGTGCACACAATTTGAGGCTAGAGAGCCTCTACGTATATGAGGTGTTTTATAGGTTGGTGAGCCTATTATTATAAGCTACGATGCTTATGTTTTGATTAGGACAGAGAGCCTAGATGTTGAAGTCTGGTGTGACTATTTTTGTATATGTCTTATCATTAATATAAAATACATCACTGTGCACAGACCAACCATGATAAAAGAGTATGGGGGAATAAACTCCACGGTGTGACTATTTAAGTGTGAATCCATGCATATACATATGTATTTGTATGTTTATGTTTATATTTATATTTCCACAAGAGTTTTGTGTGTATATATTTTAATTGCATGTAGTTCAAAAAATTGATGTGGCATGGCTCAATTTTGATGCTAGGTATGTTATAGTATGTTGTGCAGAGAGAAAAAAAGTGTTCTCTCATGTATCGTGGCCCAGACTGGGTGGACGAGGACGTTACAAATTCATAACACCATACCTAGATAGACTGATAGTTCCTACAATCACCCATTAAAATTACGCAAAGTCAATATAGGGACCACAAAGCAACCTAAGATAGCTATGGTAGGATACTATTGGGATGAGAAAACCAGTCAAAAGATACAGAGTCTACTATGGGAATATGAGGATTTGCTCCCAAAGACTTTCTTAGAGTTAAAGGGAATCAAAGGAGTTATGGGAGAAATTAAAATCGAATTGAAACCAGGATCCAAGCCTGTGAGACATAGGCCATACCGCCTTAACCCTAGAGTAAAAGAGAAGGTTAAGAAGGAGATAGATAAAATGTTGGAGGAAGGACTCATTTTCACAGTGGAAGAAGCAGAATGGGTTAGCTTAATAGTTATTCAAAGCAAGGCACAAAAGATATTAGGGTTTGTGTGAAATATAGAAGCCTTAACTCCACTTGTGTGCACTACCCTTTCCCAACACCTTTCACTGATGAGGTGCTAGAATAGGTTGTGGGGAAGGAATTATACTCATTCATAGATGGATTTTTAGGGTACCACCAAGTCAGGATTGTCGAAGAGGACAAAAAGAAGACCAAATTCATAACAAAATGGGGCTCTTTTGCATACAATGTGATGTCATTTGGCTTAAAGAACGCTCCTGCAGTCTTTTCTAGGATTGTAATAACATCTTTTAGAGAGTTCATTCACATGTTTATATAAGTCTATATGGATGATTGGATGATATATATATTTTTCAAGGAACATGTAGCACTGACACGGCTAATGTTTGATAGATGTAGAGCATTGCAGATCTCATTGAATCTCAGAAAGAGTATCATTTGTGTACCACATGGGAATTTGTTGGGCCACATAGTCTACTGAGAAGGAGTATTGGTAGACCCAGCCAAAGTTTCGATCATTGTGAGTATGCCACCACCTACGAGTGCTAAGCAGTTGCGCTCCACACTAGGACACACAGTGTACTATCATAGGTTCATCAGAATATATGCAAGCATTATTGTACCTCTGGAAAACCTACTGAAAAAGGCTGAAACGTTCCAATGGAATCTAGAATGTGATAAATAATTTGAGACACTTAAGCATAATCTTAGCACAACACTGATTCTAATATTCCAAAACTGGGAAAATGAATTTCACGTCCATGTGGATTCTTAAGGAATTTTCTTAGGAGCTATCTTAGTGCAACCGAGAGATGGAGCCATGGATCATCCTATATACTTTGCAAGCCAAAATTTGTTGCAAGTTGAGCACAACTACAAAACGACAGAAAGGGAGGGGTTAGCCATGATTTATGCTTTGCAAAATTTAGACATTATTTGTTAGGCTCTCATTTCAAATTCTTTATTGATCACTCTACATTGAATTATCTAGTTAACAAACCTGTGTTGGAATGGAGAATTTGTAGATGGTTGCTATTATTTCAATAATTTTCTTTTGAATTTATTGTTAATCTGGGAAGATGCAACTTGGACCTGATCACCTATCCATATTAGAGTGAGGGGAAAGTGGTGGAGTAGTTGATGATCAACTCCCAGATGTAGACTTGTTCTAGGTTGAGGCCATACTAGAGTACCTGGAGGACATAACGGTCTTCTTAAGTATAGGGGACTGCCCAGAAACACATTCCACAACCTAGAAATGCCACATGGTTGTTAGAGCAACAGACTACCAGTTGATCACGGGACAGTTGTATAAACTGGAACTAGATAGTATCCTCAGAAGATGCGTATTGGACCATGAAAGACATGATATACTATGGGAATTCCACAACAAAGTTGTGGGAGGTCACGTAGGAGGAAAGGCCACTACACAAAAAGTTCTACAAGCTAGACTTTGGTGGGAAACACTCTTTAAGGATGAAAAGGTATATGCTAGATCATGTGATGTTTGTCAATGAGTGGGTAAGCTNAAAATATATGCTGATAAGGGTAGAACTCAGAGGGAATTTAAAGTTGGGGACCATGTATTCTTGAAAGTGAAAGCCAACAGAAGTTCCCTAAAGTTGGGAAATTGTTCAAAGTTGGCAGCTCACTATTATGGGTCATTTGAAATCCTAGAGAGGATTGGTCCAATAGCTTATATGATTGTATTTCCTGCATCTATATCTATTCATAATGTATTCCATGTATCATTTCTCAAGACATATATACCTGATGTTAATCATGTTATTGATTGGAATGTGATTCAGGTGGAGAAAGAAGGCGCTTTTCAAGTGCATCTGGTATGCATTATGGAATGGAAAATCAAACAGCTTCAAAATCGAGCCATAGGGATTGTAAAGGTCCAATGGGAGCATGAGGATACAATGCAAGCAAAATACCCACATCTTTTGAGGAATTTTGAAAATTTTGTTGTATATGTGTACATAATGCACCGAGGACAATGCATAAATAAGGGGAGGGGATTATAATATCCCCAGGCTGAACCCAATTGTAAATGTAAATACAAATGTATGTAAGTTGGTGAGCCATTTGACATCATTTTGTATGCACCTTCCATGGCATAGTGCGTGCATGTACTGTGCAGTAAAATAAGGAAGTGTGCACATTCCAAGATATTGTGCGCAGCAACTTAAGTGCACACAATTTGAGGCTAGAGAGCCTCTACGTATATGAGGTGTTTTATAGGTTGGTGAGCCTATTATTATAAGCTACGATGCTTATGTTTTGATTAGGACAGAGAGCCTAGATGTTGAAGTCTGGTGTGACTATTTTTGTATATGTCTTATCATTAATATAAAATACATCACTGTGCACAGACCAACCATGATAAAAGAGTATGGGGGAATAAACTCCACGGTGTGACTATTTAAGTGTGAATCCATGCATATACATATGTATTTGTATGTTTATGTTTATATTTATATTTCCACAAGAGTTTTGTGTGTATATATTTTAATTGCATGTAGTTCAAAAAATTGATGTGGCATGGCTCAATTTTGATGCTAGGTATGTTATAGTATGTTGTGCAGAGAGAAAAAAAGTGTTCTCTCATGTATCGTGGCCCAGACTGGGTGGACGAGGACGTTACAAATTCATAACACCATACCTAGATAGACTGATAGTTCCTACAATCACCCATTAAAATTACGCAAAGTCAATATAGGGACCACAAAGCAACCTAAGATAGCTATGGTAGGATACTATTGGGATGAGAAAACCAGTCAAAAGATACAGAGTCTACTATGGGAATATGAGGATTTGCTCCCAAAGACTTTCTTAGAGTTAAAGGGAATCAAAGGAGTTATGGGAGAAATTAAAATCGAATTGAAACCAGGATCCAAGCCTGTGAGACATAGGCCATACCGCCTTAACCCTAGAGTAAAAGAGAAGGTTAAGAAGGAGATAGATAAAATGTTGGAGGAAGGACTCATTTTCACAGTGGAAGAAGCAGAATGGGTTAGCTTAATAGTTATTCAAAGCAAGGCACAAAAGATATTAGGGTTTGTGTGAAATATAGAAGCCTTAACTCCACTTGTGTGCACTACCCTTTCCCAACACCTTTCACTGATGAGGTGCTAGAATAGGTTGTGGGGAAGGAATTATACTCATTCATAGATGGATTTTTAGGGTACCACCAAGTCAGGATTGTCGAAGAGGACAAAAAGAAGACCAAATTCATAACAAAATGGGGCTCTTTTGCATACAATGTGATGTCATTTGGCTTAAAGAACGCTCCTGCAGTCTTTTCTAGGATTGTAATAACATCTTTTAGAGAGTTCATTCACATGTTTATATAAGTCTATATGGATGATTGGATGATATATATATTTTTCAAGGAACATGTAGCACTGACACGGCTAATGTTTGATAGATGTAGAGCATTGCAGATCTCATTGAATCTCAGAAAGAGTATCATTTGTGTACCACATGGGAATTTGTTGGGCCACATAGTCTACTGAGAAGGAGTATTGGTAGACCCAGCCAAAGTTTCGATCATTGTGAGTATGCCACCACCTACGAGTGCTAAGCAGTTGCGCTCCACACTAGGACACACAGTGTACTATCGTAGGTTCATCAGAATATATGCAAGCATTATTGTACCTCTGGAAAACCTACTGAAAAAGGCTGAAACGTTCCAATGGAATCCAGAATGTGATAAATAATTTGAGACACTTAAGCATAATCTTAGCACAACACTGATTCTAATATTCCAAAACTGGGAAAATGAATTTCACGTCCATGTGGATTCTTCAGGAATTTTCTTAGGAGCTATCTTAGTGCAATCGAGAGATGGAGCCATGGATCATCCTATCTACTTTGCAAGCCAAAATTTGTTGCAAGTTGAGCACAACTACACAACGACAGAAAGGGAGGGGTTAGCCATGATTTATGCTTTGCAAAATTTAGACATTATTTGTTAGGCTCTCATTTCAAATTCTTTATTGATCACTCTACATTGAATTATCTAGTTAACAAACCTGTGTTGGAATGGAGAATTTGTAGATGGTTGCTATTATTTCAATAATTTTCTTTTGAATTTATTGTTAATCTGGGAAGATGCAACTTGGACCTGATCACCTATCCATATTAGAGTGAGGGGAAAGTGGTGGAGTAGTTGATGATCAACTCCCAGATGTAGACTTGTTCTAGGTTGAGGCCATACTAGAGTACCTGGAGGACATAACGGTCTTCTTAAGTATAGGGGACTGCCCAGAAACACATTCCACAACCTAGAAATGCCACATGGTTGTTAGAGCAACAGACTACCAGTTGATCACGGGACAGTTGTATAAACTGGAACTAGATAGTATCCTCAGAAGATGCGTATTGGACCATGAAAGACATGATATACTATGGGAATTCCACAACAAAGTTGTGGGAGGTCACGTAGGAGGAAAGGCCACTACACAAAAAGTTCTACAAGCTAGACTTTGGTGGGAAACACTCTTTAAGGATGAAAAGGTATATGCTAGATCATGTGATGTTTGTCAATGAGTGGGTAAGCTGTCACGACGAGATGAATTACCACTGCAACCAGTTCGAGCTCTAAAGAAATTTGAGAAATGGGCAGTTGACTTCATTGGACCAATTAACCCCACTGCTAGGAATTCAAAGGCTAGGTACATCATCACCGCAACTGAATACCTTACGTGTTGGGTTGAAGCAACAACATTTCGACAGATACTGCTGCCAGGTTCATTTTTGAGAATATTATCCCTCGATTTGGATTTCCTAGGAGCCTAACCAATGATCAGGGAGATGATTTCATTAGTAGCACTATAGAAAATATTACAACAAATTTCCTAAACCAACATCACAAG